>JAPFFP010022561.1:0-16321 GCA_026153255.1 Solanum medicagineum
GATTAAGCAAAGCCGCCTCGAACTCCTCCCAAAGTACCACATTATTGACCCCCTTCTCCTCTTTCCATTGATTACACCATATTTGTGCAACCCTTTTGAGTTGGTAGGCTGCCAACTCTGCTTATCCTACGACCTCACTCCCATGATAGCCAAAATCTTGTAAACCACATCAACAAATTCTTGAGGTTCCTCATTCACCTTTAACCCATGGAATTTCGGGGGGTTCATCCTAACGAAATCTCTCACCTGAGATGCGGGTGTAGGAGCATGAGGGGCTTGGGCCCCTTTGTTAGCTATATTAGTGACAACTTGTGCAAGCAAAGTGAGAGCATTCCGAAGCTCTCCATTAGCCGGTTGTTCCTCGGGTGTGCGGGCTCTTCTTCCTCTCGTGTTAGGCATGATCTACCATAGCAAAGGACAATTGTTAGGGGGGAAACCTTACCTCAAATTCTATAGCACGACAGAGAGTAAGAAGAAGGGAAACATTTCCTAAACGCCTCACAGCCTCTTGCTCATAGTTGTGGTACACAACACAACCATGAATAACACTCTAATCAACATGGTGGGTTGGACGCCGAGGACCTAAAAACCTAGTGCTCTGATACTAAGTATGTCACGAACCAAGCCTTGGGCGTAGATGTGACACGATGCATGGGAAACCAGAAGGGACCCTAAGCAACCCTCTTAAGATATCATTACACATCCTTGGTCACGGAAGAAATGGAATACAACAAGAGATAATATATAGGGACAACGGGGCTAAGGGACAACTTCCATATCATAAACATCAAGAGTCAAGAGAGAGTCAAAGCTCATAGCAAAATACAAAACATATCCAACAACACCTCTAAAACTTAAATACATAGGGGGGCCAAGACAAGCTATCGGGCTCACCCTCATAGTCAACATATACATAAAAGAAGATAGTCTTGGAAAAACATATGAGATCATACACATCATCCCCGAAATGGAGGACTCACCAAAGAGCTTGAGAGAAGTTGTACTAGTCATGTGGAGGAGGATGATCAGATGGGGCTCCGGTTCCTACATGGTGACATCATCTAGGCATAGAGTATGCGTTAGTACATTTGAATGTACTAAGTATGTAGGATGCAATACAACAAGTAATAAGCACCATAAGAAAAATGCATAACATAGGCAATGGGTAAGCATATAGCAATATGACATGTATGATTGATGCTTGAAGTAAAACCGTACTTATATAGAACATAATCGTGTGTAAGGAGAGACCATTATTAGTGAACATCCGAGGCCTACCACCCCCTTTGAGAGGCGAATGTGGTGCGAACCCCTTAATAGGTTGATGAGGTACAAAGCCCCCAACATGGTTAATGAGGTACAAACCCTCCAACATGGTTGATGGAGTACAAACCCCCAAATGTGATTATGAAAGTACAAACCCCTCGACATGGTTGCACAGGCCTACCACCTCCCGAGCGAGCGATGGAGGTACAAACCCCTCAACAAGGTTACCCGGGCCTACAACCCCCCAAGTGAGGCTTGGTCAATTCCCAACACTACAGCGATAGTATCATATACATACATTCCTTTCATCTTCATATAGTCATTCAACTCATAAAACGTGGATTGGACCTTGAATTCCTCAAGAAATCATAATCCAAACATTTTATCAAACACTTGGTGGGTGTGTAGTGCTAGTCTAAAATCATGCAATTCAAGAGTGAAATCATGCTAGAAAATTCATTGTAAAATCATCAATAGATATTAGGTAATACCCTCAAGCCATATACATCAAATCTCACAATAGATCTTACATTCATAGCTCAAAACATGCTAAGACAACCATAATTTCATGAAATCCCATCCGAGTGTGCAGTTAAATTCATAATAGATTAGACCTATGAGTAAATCAACTTTAAATCATGCCAAGTATAGGCAAAAGAGAGCTTGGCTATCATGGGTGAAAGGAACCTATGAAAGAAACCCACATACCTTAGCTTTGGAGAATAACTTGATGAAGACTGGAGATGAAGACTTGAAGCTTGAATGAGAACCTTAAGATCGGAATGAGTTTTGGGACTTTAATTTAGAAGTGAAATATTTGGCTATGTGTTCGAATGAGTATTGGGGAATGCTTTGAATGATATGAGGGTGAAATATGGCTAAGTATAGGTATTTTCATGTTTGGGAACACTTAGGCCCAATACCCAAAGGCCTTGGACCAGACAAGAAAAACTGTGCACGAAATACACTGTAGCACCCCCTTGGCGCGTCGCGCCAGTGGCGCAGACTGTCTCTGGAAATCACATTTTTACGATTTTCAAATTTTTCTACGATTGCTCTTAAATCGGGGTTATACCCATTTTCCACTCAATCTGACCCCTTGAATAAGAATATGAAGTCGGATTTTTGATATCACGCATGTATTTTTAGATATATGAAAATTACGATTATCGGCACTTCCGAGGCACATTTTCGGGCACTTTTTGGGGTCTTTTCACAACTTATGTAAAAAGGAAGGTTAGGCACCATGGGAGAAAGGACCCAATGGTAGAAACCCACATACCTCAACTTTTGGAGATTTCCTTGATGAAAATTTTAAAGGGAACTTGAAGCTTGAATGAAATCTTTAGATCTGGAATCAGATTTGGGCACTTGAATTTTGGGTGAAATATTTCTCTAAGTGTTAGAGAGGGTTTTGGGGAATGTCTTGTATGATATGACATTGAAAATTGATTAAGTATAGATATTTTTACGCATAGGAAGGCTTAGCCCTAAGACCCCAAAGCTTTAGGCCAAAACTCAAAAACTAGCAACACATACACTACTTGGCGATGGGTCCGCATCGCGGAGTCAACACGAACAGCCTCTTGAAGTGAAATTTTTGCGAAAGAAACTTTTGCTACGGTTTCTCTGAAATCGGGGTTAGACCCATTTGCCTCTCAATGTTTCCCCCTGAACAAGAATACAAAGTCAGAGTTTCAATATTAACATGAATTTTAAGATATATGGAATTACGATTATGGGCATTTCCAAGGCACATTTTTGGGCATTTTTGGGGTTTTTTCAATATCTCCCCCTTGGGAACATTCGACCATGAATGTCAAAGAAACGTATATAAGAGAAGTAAACAAGATAATTATCCCACATAATAATGCACCAATACACTTAAACATCATTTTGAAAATCTCAACGTAAGTGCCAAAATCACTATGAACTTATCAATTTAAACATGAAAGTATGCAAATGATATGAGGGCTGAAACTTAAGACTTGAAATCACATAGGGTACTTAGATTAGTACTTGAGGCTTGAGTAGAATGGAAGAGATAGGGATATCGCTTTTGCATGCCCACTTGTGCTTCCCATGTGGCACTTTCAACTTGTTGATTCCTCCAAAAGGCCTTAACGGAAGCTACATCCTTGTTCCTTAACCCATTCACTTGTCTATCCAAAATTTCCACCGGAAACTCTTCATAAGTTAGTCGTCTTCAACAACACCCATAGCATACAATGGCACAATAGCATTTAGGTCACCCACACACTTCCTCAACACATACACTGGAAGACCGGATGAACCAAGTCCATTTCAATAAGCAACTCTAACACATAGGCCACCTTGCCAATCTTCCTTAACACCCTATAAGGACCCATGAATCTTGGACTCAATTTACCTTTTTTACCAAAATAAACCACACCTTCATGTGTAAAACCTTCAAATAGACCCAATCGCCAAACTTAAATGTGAGATCCCTTCTCCTCACATTGGCATAGGATTTTTGATGACTTTGGGCTATTTTCGACCTTTCTCTAATAAACCTCACATTCTCTAAGGCCTCCATCACCAAATTCGGACCCAATAAGGCCATCTCTCCAACTTCAAACCACCCAATAGGTGATCTACAATGTCAACGATAAAGGACCTCATCTAAAATCAACCTCCTCAAGTCATAAACATTAGGCACACACAATCTACCTTGGTACCTAAGGGCACCATCTATCCCTTGGGAGAAAACCTCCACATTACCATATCTCCCCAAGGCATTCAACTCTAACAAGGCGTGGTCAAGATCTTGTTTTACCTTTACCTCCTCAACCAATGAAGATTTAGAACCATCAACCACCACTACACTACCATTGTCAACTTCTTCCATCCTAACCCCCAATCTAACAAACCGATGGACCTCTTTAACCACCTCTTTGCAACCATCATCACATGAGCTAGGCTATACATAGACGCCCTGCTCGAAGCATTGGCCACATCATTAGCCTTACCGGGATGATAATGCACACCAATATCATGATCTTTAAGGAGTTCTAACCATCTTCTTTGTCTCAAGTTGAGATCTTTTTAAGTAAACACATATTGGAGACTCTTTTGATCGATAAACACATCAACATGCATCCCATACAAATAATGACGCAAAATTTCCAAGGCAAATACCATGGCAGCAAATTCAAGATCATGGGTAGGGTAATTCTTTTCATGCACCTTATGTTGTCTAGAAGCATAGGTTATTACCTTACTATTTTGCATCAATACACAACCCAAACCAATTCTTGAGGCATCATATTACACCACAAACCCTTCTAATCCTTTCGATAGAGACCAGATAGGAGCGGAGACAAGCTTATCCTTCAAAGGTTGGAAACTCCTTTCACACTCATAGGTACACACAAATTTAGCCTTTATTTGAGTCAACATAGTCATAGAAGAAGCAACAGAAGAGAACTCATTCAAAAACCTGCGGTAATAACCCACTAAGCCCAGAAGCTCCTAATATCCGATGGTTTTTATAGCACCACCCTAAAATGACTAACATGCTCCTCCTCACTATGGGAATAGATCAAAATATCATCAACGAAAACCACCACAAACAAATCAAGGTTGGGTTTAAAGACCCTATTCATAAGATCCATGATCATAGCCAGTGCATTAGTCAAATCGAAGGACATAACCACAAACTCATAGTGCCTATAGCTAGTCCAGAAGGCCATCTTGGGAATGTCACACTCCCTTCACTTTCACTTGATGATTCCCGGATCGAAGATCAATCTTAGAGAAGTTACTAGCCCCTTGAAGTTGGTATACTAGATCATCAATCCTTGGTAGAGGATACTTACTATTAAAGGTGACCCTAATAAGTTTCTGGTTATGAATACACATTCCAAGGGAACCATCCTCCTTCTACGCAAAGATACCACGAAGCTTACTAGGAAAGACATCAAGGAACTCATTAACCACCATAACCGACTCTATAGTAAAGACTTTGGACTCAACGTCCCTAACCTTCATGAGATGATAGAGACTCCCTTAGAAATCAACTTATGGGATTGAATACAAGAAATGAATCAACCCTAGACCACCATTTCATGACTCTCCCACTCACGAACGGGCTCGTTAGGGAATTGGAATCTAACTCTATAGGTCCTATAAATAAAGGAGACATAATATACATGTAACTAATCCACCTCAAGTATGACATTAAAATCCACCATATCTTATTCAACATAGTCACAAGACAAGATCAATGCAATATGACCACAGAACATTTTCCACGGACCTTCCTAGCAACAATAAACTCACCAACGGGGTAGACACCAAACATTCACACAACAACTCGGGGCACACATGAAGCTCACTAGCAATAAAAAGGAATGACGAAAGAAATAGTGGCACCCGGACCCATCAATGCATACACATCAAAGTCAAAGAAAATTTCAACATGCCGGTAGCAACATCGGGCGCCTCATCCTCTCCTTGCCTTCCTTAAAGAGCATATAATTTATTGTGCCATGGGGTACCACCTTCATGACCTTCCCTTCCTCCTTGGCCCATATTAGCACCTTGAACTTGAGTATCATCACCCCTACCTTTGGGTTGAGCATGAGGACAACCCCTAAATTTGTGCCCAAATCTGCCACAACCAAAGCAAGAATTAGATTTCCTCAAACATGGGCCACTATGGCATTTCCCACACATTGAGCATCTAGGACGAGTCACTCCACCATGAGTCGGTTGTTCTTCAGGTGTTCAGGCTCTTCTTCCTCTTATGTTAGGCATGATCTAAAAATGGTAAAGAAATTCTTTAGAGAGGAACCTTACATAACTTCTATAGCACGAGACAGATCAAGAAGAAGAGAAAAATTTCCTAAAATGCATCATAGCCACTGATTCATAGTCATTGCGCGCTTCACAACCATGTATAAGACTTTAATCAACGCGGTGTGTTAGATGCAGAGGACAATTAACAACCTAGTGCTCTAATACCATCTTTGTCACGACTCGGACCTAGAGCCTAGACATGACATGGCAAATGGGGAACCCGGAAGGACCCCAAACAAGCCTCTTAGCATATCGTTACACATTCTTGGTTGCGGAAGCAATTAAACAACCACAAAAGGACTTAAAATTAGGGTAAAAAGGCTAAGGGAGTCTTTCATAGCAAGAGAGTCAAGCTCAAAGCATCATTACATCACTTTTCCAACAACACCTCTCAACTTAGAATTGATTAGGGGCCAAGAAAACTTTCCGTGCTCACCCTCGTAGTAAAAAGCATACAATAAAGAAAGAGAGTATTTCCATAACATAAGATTAAAAGATATTGTCCTTGGAATTGAGGACTCACTAAACTTGCTTCAAAGATAGTACTAGCTATGTGGAGGGGGAAGATGATCAAGTGGAGCTCCGGTTACTACATGGTAGCATCATGTAGGCATAGAGTAAGCATTAGTATATCTGAATGTACTAAGTATGTAGGATGCAATGCAACAAGAGATAGGCAACATAATAAAAATGCATAAACATAAGCAAGAAATAGTATATTAGTAACATGGCATGCATGATCAATGCTTGAAGTAAAACATGGGTATATAGAACATAATACATGTGTAAGAAGAGACCATCATCATAGACCAAACAACTTAGTACTTGGAATCCAAGGCATGCCACCCGCTTGGAAGGTGGATGAGATACATACCCCTTATCTTTGGTAGTACAGGATTGCCACCAACGGATGAGATGGATGAGATACATACCCCTCATCTGTGGTAGTACGGGATTTCCACCACCCAAAAAGGTGGATGAGGTACATGCCCCTCATCTACGGTAGTACGAGATTGCCACCACCAGACAAGGTGGATGAGGTACATACCTCTCATCAATGAAAGTACCGAATTTCCACCACCCGACAAGGTAGATGAGGTACATACCCGTCATTTATGTAGTATGGGATTGCCACCACCCGACAAGGTGGATAAGGTACATACCTCTCATCTTTGTATGGTCAACCTAAAACACTATAGATACTTTCCTTGATAACAACTTGCACATACATTCCTTTCATCATCATAAAGGCACTTAACTCTTATACCATGCATTAGGCTTTCAACAGCTCAAGATACCTTAACCGGACATTTTATCAAGCACTTGGCGGGTGTGTAATGCTAGTATAAAACCGTGAAATATAAGAGTGAAATCATGCAAGAAAACTTGAAGTAAATCGACCCACCAATAGTTGTTAATACCCTCATGCAATATACATTGAAACCCTTCATCATATCTCAAAATAGATCATAGATTCATAGCTCAAAACATGCTTAAACAATCATACTTTTATGAAACTCCAACATAGCTCATAGTCGAATTCATAATAAGTACGACCCACAAATAAATCAACTCAAAAACATACAATTTATTTAAAAAAAAGGGTTGGCCATCGATGGTGAAAGGACCCAATGGTTATAACCCACATACCTCAACTTTGGGATTTCCTTGATGAAGATTTGAATGAGAATTGAAGCTTGAATGAAATCCTTAGATCCGGAATGAGATTGCGGAACTTGAATTTTGGGTGGAATATTTTTCTAAGTGCTAGAGAGGATTTTGGGGGATGTCTTGTATGATATGAGATTTAAAAATGACTAAGTATAGGTGTTTTTACGCATAGGAAGGCTTAAGCCCAAGACCCCCTTTTTTTTTTGAAGAGATATTCAATTATTTAAAGTATTTAGCACTTTTTCCATGCTTTCCCTTGAGTTAGAAGATGATTATTTTAGCAATAACGTGAACAAGAATTTGAGCATGAGTTGTGCAACAAGTCCTTACATTATATTTTGAGAAATTTTCTCAGCTTTCACAGGTCAAAATGTTAACTGATTGCCTCATCATGGTGATTTTATTTCTCTTGTTTGGTGTTTCAACAATACATTACATATCTAGTTCGGTTTTACAGAATGGAACAACTGGAACAGCTACCCACATATTGCACACATAAGAAAAACAACTGGAACAACTACCTACATATTTCATATTGCACACATAGTAAATTTTGATGAACAAGTCATTAGTGTTAATAAAATGCCATTTGTTCTTAAACAAGTGGCGAACTGATGAAGGTAAATTCATGAAGTGAAATAAGTTATAAAACAATTTCTTGAAGCCCAAAGTTACTACTTAAACATTCGTTTCGTAACTCAAATTCTTTATTTTTATATTACCTGTCTCTCTTTCTAATTTAAAATCTATATTCATTTTGAAGTTCATCTCCAGACATAATTCCAACTTCCAAAATACTTTTTCTCAATTTGATCTTCAATCAGATATTGCATTCAAACAATTAAATGTACATTAGTTTACATTTTTTGTCAGGCTCGGACTTTTATGTTACTATGTAACTTTAGTCAGCAATCTCATTAAGCCACCCCCTGTTTATCCTTATCTGGTGCTAATTTTGTTTTTCTCAAAACAACTAATATTTCTTGCTTAATTACAATGGGAATGCTTGATCAAGCCAATATTCAGTAACTACATGAAAGAAAACTAGGAAAAGTAAAGGATCAATCATCTCTGAAGCAAATTCTATTGAGCTAATAAAATAAGTTACAGACTAGATTCATCTACTCCTCAATGACAAAGTTTACTTCATAAGAGAATTCCTAAAGACAAGAGAAGATAACAACCATATTGTCCCATAAGGGGGTTAGGGGAGGGTGGAATATATCCAGACTTTACCCAACCATTGTGTGGTAGAGAGGTTTTTTTCGAAAGGCCCTCAGCTCAAAAAAGACGGTTTTCAATGTCGCAGCAGATGCTTTGTCTCAAGTTCATTCACTACATTCATCGGCTTTCATTGTTACTGAATTCTCATTAATTAATTAATTATGTGACTTGAACTAGACTGATGAAACTCTATAGGATCTCCAATCCTAGTTACAACATAATCTGGAGTCCTTGCCTCACATTTCCTTTCAAGGGGGACTTCTACTGTTTCGCAATTGGATATTGGATCCTGTTGATGCAAAACTTTGCCCATTATTATTGGAAGAATTTCACACTCCTAAGGTTGGTGGTCATTCTGGTTTCATCTAATTTTCATTGGGTTGGTATGCGTCGTGATGTGAAAAAAATTGTTTTTGAGTGCCAATTTTTAGGATATTTCTATGGATTTTATCACAGGTCTTCCACACCCTCCCATGGGGCAACACCATTTGGGTAATTGTGGACCGATTGTCCAAATACAGTCACTTTGTTGCCTTGCCTCCCAATTTTACTAGCCAAAAGATTGTTGAGGTCTTTGTTGAGTTTATTCGATTTCATGGTTCTCCTGTTACTATTATGTCTGATCGGGACCAATTGTTTCTCTCAGAATTTTGGAACAAACTTCATAAACTCCATGGTATAAAACTTTCCAAGAGTTGGGCCTATTATCCCCAATCCGATGGTCATACTGAGGCACTAAAGAAATGTTTAATGATGTACCTCTGTTGTTTTGATACTAAAACACTATCTACTTGGTTTATACTGTTACCATAGGCTGAATTTTTGTGTAATACTGCATGCAAACATAGCTCTAAGATGACGCCTTTTGAGATAGTTTATGGCCACCCTCCAGCTACTATGGTGAGGTGTCTTAAGGATGGGATTTCTATCTCTGTCATTGCGTGCTCTTTATGTCAATGTGAAAACCCTACCATTGGTGATAGGTTATATGTGCAACTATGACCCTTCCGTCAGTTATCTTTGTGCTTGGAGTGTCATTGAAAGTTTAGTATGATATTTTGGCCCTGTTAACTATAATACAGAGTTAACAAGCTATAGGTTAGAGGTTTGTTATAGGTAGTTAGAGGAGTTAGTTATCAGTTTGTTACAGATTGAGAATTCTGTTAACTAAAATCTTTTTAAATAGACAATGTATAATAAGTGATCATTTTGATCAACTCAATGTAGCAGTTCCTCTTAGCTCTAATGCATTATTCTTCTTCATCCTAGTTATTCTCTTCTTCTTCATCTTAGTCTATAAGCTCTATTAATAGAGTCATCATGGTATCAGAACCTGGTTCCTTTCTCAGGCTAGATAGATCTAGTGTAGTTGAGTATTCAAGTGCTTAGGTTCAATTATGGAGATAGTTGAATAGACAGTAAGCATTCAGATTAGGGATGGAAGTTCCAAGTTGAGAAAATGGCAGACACAACTTAAATTAGCTCTAGGACACTTGGAGGTGACAATCACAACTCAAATACTACACGAACAACAGCTCATGTAGCTGCGGTGATAGATCATAATCATCCCTTATATCTTCATCCAAATGATACTACAGGTAGTTTCTTAATCTCTCTTCATCTTACTCGCTATGAGAACTATGCAATCTGGAGTGGATCTATGCGTATAGGTGTTCTAGGAAAGAGTAAAACTAGGTTTTATTGATGGAAAGTTTCTGAAATCTGGATTTGCACCTGAGTTGTTTGATATTTCGGAGAAATGCAATGCTATTGTTTTTTCTTGGATAATGAATATTGTTTGACCATGTTTGCTTACTAGGTGTAGTGTACGGTGGTGATGCTCATGAAGTTTGGTGTGACTTGAAAGAGAGGTTTGATAAAATCAATATTGCACACCTGTTCCAACTTCACAAGGAGATTCACAGCCTTACTTAGGGAACCATGTCAGTTAGAGACTATTGTACTACTCTTAAGGTATTGTGGAATGAACTAGATACAGTCATGCCCTGTCCAGGTTGCTCTTTCACTGAGTCTAAGAAGTTCAAGGAGCATTATCAGTATCAGAGATTACTGGAGATTTTAATGGGATTAAATGAATCATTTTCAGTAGCAAGAGGCCAAGTTCTGATTCAGACACCACTCCCTAGCTTAAACAAAGCTTTCTCACTTATGGTGGATCATCCAAAGAAATTTAGCTCTAACTGATCATAACAGTCGATTATCCAAGCTTGTGGAAAGTGTTGCATTGTTCAGTCTAAAAGGAGGTATTCGTTCTAATCAAAGCAATAATAGTTTTGGGCATCAACCTGGAGGACACACTAAGGAGCAATGCTTCAAAGTCAAAGGTTATCCACCTAGTTGGAAGTCAACGAATAAGGGTGCAACCTTAAGTTCTTTTGCAAATAAAGTTGACACAGGTACATCTCACACTATAAGCACTACCTCAAATGTGACACCTATAGCTTTTTACACATAGGAACAGTATCATCAGATTCTCCAGTTGCTAGCCAAAGGAAGTGAAAGTTGAGAACACTCAACTAAAGCAGCTGCTACAGGTAGTCCTCTATTTGCCTTGGTTTCTAAATATGTGAAGAAAATGTGGATCATTCATATTGTAGCCACTAACCAGATGTTATCCAAACTAGACATACTAGACAATGTCAAAACAACACAAAAATCTGAAATAAGGCAGGTTCATTTACCTACTGGTGGTGTGGCATCAATTTCACACACCGATAGTACTATAACTATTGGTGGACAAACTATTGAAAATGTTCTATTTGTCCGTGAATTCAAGTGTAACCTTCTTTTTGTTTCACAACTCACCAAAGAACTTCAATGCATGATTTCATTCTTTCCTAACTTTTGCCTTTTCCAGGATCTCTACAGTGGACAGGTCAAGAGGATTGGTAGAGAAGATCAAGGCCTCTACATCCTCAAGGAAAACGTGAAATCTGTCTATCCAAACAACTCAGCAAGAAGTAGTATACACTCAACAACTTGTTCTGAGTCTATATCTCTGCGACATAGAAGACTAGGCCATGCATCTGTAGATATTATAAAAAGGTCTTTTAATCTTTACTTTCTAGATAATGAAGCTTTACTACCTTGTATTGTCTATCCCTTAACCCAAACAAACTAAACTCCCCTTTCCTACATGCACCCATTCCTCTAATTAGGGGTGGCAATTGGGCGGATTGGGACAAATTTTAACAGGTTATAATGGGTCAAGACACCAAACAGGTCATGATCCAACCCAACCCATATTTTCATGGGTCAAAATGGGTTAGGTCAAAGTGGGTTGAGTAGCGGATTATAGAGTTGGTCAAGACCCAACCCGACCCAACTTTAACTAAGTTTTACTTATTTTATTTGTTCTTTTTCAATATTTTAGTACTTAATTTAATTATATTTTTCTTTTTTATGGCTATATAAAACATATCAAATAGAAAAAAAAGTGTTTTAAAAATATTTTAATAAGATCTCTCTCGAGTTAATTTGGGTTGCATATCAACCCAATTTTAAATGGGTTCGGTTGAGATGGGTTAAGCTACTAATTGGGTGGGTTAAAAAACTTCAAAAGGTTGGGTTAGGTTGGACGGGTTGGGCTTAATTTTTCCACCCCTACCTCTAAGTCTGTATTTGGATTGGTACGTTGTGATATTTGGAGACCATATAGAGTTCCTACTCATAATAAATGAAGTACTTTTTGACTTTTGTAGATGACTTTTCTAGATTTACCTGGTTATTTGTTATGTCCTCTAAAATTGATACAATTGTGCTAGTAAGAAATTTTCTTGCTCAAATTCAAAACATTTTCTCAACAAAAGTTAAAACTTTGAGATCTGATAATGGTAGTGAGTTTTTCAATCATGAATACCAGTCTTTTTTAGCTACTCTTGGTATTTTTCATAAGAGTACTTGTGTGTATACACCAAAACAAAACGGTGTTGCTAAAAAAAAAAACATGGAACTATTCTACAGATGGCTGGAGCCGTCAGGTTTCAAGCATCAGTTCCCTTGAGATTTTGGGGTGAATGTGTCTCTACTGTTGTATACCTCCTTAATAGACTTCCCTCTAAGTTTATCAACTACAAAACTCCTTGTGAAACTCTTCACTCACATCCTTCTTCACTATCTCACATCAAAGAAATTGGCTATCTCTGTTATGCTGCTTGTTCAAATATAACAGACAAATTCTCACCTAGAGCCATCCCAACTATTATGATAGGCTACTCTTTTTCTAAAAAATGTTATATTCTCTATGACCTACATTCCAAATCTCTCTTTGTTAATAGAATTGTAGTATTCAAAGAAGATCTATTTCCTTTTAAAGATCTCAAAACCTCACCTGATCCTATTTTGCATGTCTTAACTCTAGCGTGTCCAGACTATCATTCTACTAATACTTGTACAGTACCTCCATTCCTCTAAATGATCACTCTTCTCAAATTGCTTCATTTGAACCTCCAACTACTCCACTATCTTAACCACAAGAACCAACCCTGCCAATCTCACCAGTCCACTTACTGATGTTCCACCACCAGTGCCTCTCACAAAAGTCCTCCAGGCAAAGCAAACCACCCTTATGGATTCATGACATTGTTACTTAGTTTAAAATACATACTTGTACCTTCCCCCTATCAAATTTCATGTCTTATAACCAGTTCAATCCACAACATCTTCATGCCTTATCAGCCTATTCAACTGTCTTTGAACCTTCATCTTATATGGAGGTTGCACTTGATCCTTAGTGGGTTCATGCTATGCAACTGGAAATTGTAGCTCTAGAAGCTAATGACACCTGGAGTATAGTTAACCTCCCTCCTGGAAAGATATCAATTGCCTGCGAATGGGTGTACAAGTTGAAGTACAAGTCTACTGGAAAGATTGAAAGACTTAAGGCTAAGCTGGTAGCTAAAGGTTTAACTAACAAAAGGGCTTGGATTATGCTGAGACCTTCAACCCTATAGCTAAAACGGTTATAGTCAGATCAGTTGTGGCTCTAGCTGCTTCTAAAGGTTAGTGAATCTATGAAATGGATGTCCATAATGCCTTTCTTAATGGTGATCTTCTGAAGGAGGTATATATGTGTATTCCTGTTGGGTTTGCTAGACAGGAGGAGTATGGTAAGGTCTGCAAACTCCATATGTCACTTTATGGACTCAAACAAGCTCCAAGATCGTGGAACCTAAAGTTAACAGAGTCCATGATCAAATTGGGATTTATGCAAAGCCATTATGACTACTCATTGTTCACCAGACATGTTGGGAGTCACATCCTCATTGTATTGGTCTATGTTGATGATCTTCTAATTATTAGAAGCAGTCAAAGCTTTATAAGTGATACTAGAAGGAATCGTTAAAAATAGTTCAAGAGGAAAGATCCTGCTAATATAGGATGCTTTGTGCAGCATGCAACCCTTTTAAACTATATTTTATGACATACATCAATAACAAACTTCAGGACTTCTGAACATTACAAAATAAGAACACAAGCGTAGTAGTAGTATGTTGCAGAACACATACCTACTGACACTAAGCACAATAACAATGACATACTGAGTAAAATCGCAAAAGTGAGTTTGAGGTGCAGGGTATGCATGCAACATTACACCTACTTTTGTGAAGGTATAAAGGTGGTTTCAATGAATGCTCGGCTCAAATAAAGCATATCCAAATCAATAAGAAAAGGAAAAACAGTAGCGAAGAAGCCATATAGAAAATAATGAAGAAAAAGAACAATATCAACAATAAATATTAGGATAAACAAAGCAAAAGAAAGAACAATTTAAGAAAACAAACTACAAACATGAAGTATGGGAACATAATATTACTGTACTCACACACTGAACTCAATTTTTTCACAACATGATCAGAGAAAAGAAGACATTATCTAAGTTGCCCAAACTCTTCAATATCGATGCCGAACCCATGTCGGATCCTCCAAAAATACACTAGTTTCGAGAATTTGACATTTATCCATGAGCATTTCTGAAAAGTCCAAGCAGCATAGCTTATTGTTACTTTTGAAGGGGTGCCCCTAAGGCTTATAGTGATATTCTAATAGCAAACATACTAAAATGCACCTTAGAACTTCTTTCACAAGATGAAGATGCTATTCACCTCCAACCAAGTAGGAAACTAAAGCACAACAACACACACTAAAATCATCAACCAACTGCACATGGCAAGTGAACAACCTGACCGGCAAGCTGTCACACAGTAAATGTCACTTGAGTGCTTTCCCGATCTCTATAACGAAAATGAGAGAACATTGGACTTACCATCCAGCGGCATCTGACTAATAATGTATCAGCTCTCTTGGAATTTAACATTAACACTAATGTGATCTGAGGAGTTATTGATCCTCATGCAAATTACTAGACCATGTGTGTTCACCAACATGCTCTAGTGAAATACCCACAAGCTATCCAGTAACAATAAAGTCTTGAATCATCTCCCATACATGGTATAGGAGAAGAGAAAGACAAAGGCATTGAAATGAAGCTAAAAAAAGTCTAGTTGAACTTTTTAGAAACATAAGCATTTCTGCCATCTTTTCACAGAATGATGAAATCATGTATAATAAAAGGTAAGTGAATTTATAAGACATGGTAAGAGTAATAAAACAACGACCAGAGAGTTAAGACGGAGAAGCTTCAGTCATTGCACATACAACTATAGCAGATGGTTTTATCCACCTAGCCACTTCGCTCCACTATTACATTCAGTTACTAAGAAATCCTTTAAAATGCACCCCCAAATGGTAAACTCAAGCTAGTTAGATCATGCATTTTGTAATCAGCTCCATCCACCCACACACTAGAGCTTGCCTCATATGCAAAGCACAAAGCTGCTTAGATTGATCACTTTGTATACATAAAATAAATCATACTTTCAGAGAAGACTTCACATGGTATAAAAACTAGTACATTACAAGAAGTTGACTCACGTATGGACAATAGTCGGAGGCAAAAACAGAGAATGCCTATCTCTACCAAGGTATCATAACATAACATTTAATTTCTACAGACAATAAACCGATCATAAGTGAAATCTCAACTACAATATGGAGTAGAACAACTCAAACTAATCAATGAAAGAAGAGAAAAGGCAAGAGAAGGGCTGAAACCTGAAGTTTCATTTACCACATCAATCAATCAACATCAACCACATCTCGGTCGCAATGAATTGCAGTAGCTTCTAAGAAGATTCATCTTTGTTTTCCTTTTCTCAATAAGAAAGCAAATAGAGGATTCATCATAGCTCAAACATGCCTTGCATAGAGGAGATGCTAACCAACCTCATACTATTGTAAGTAAACACATTCACCACAA
>JAPFFP010022592.1:0-16320 GCA_026153255.1 Solanum medicagineum
ATCTCTACTACATAGATAAGAGTGGGGGCCACGACAAACAACTAGGCTCACCCTCATAGTCAATACATTAATAAAGGTAAGAAAGTCTTAGTACAAAGAAAGAGATCATAAGAAACGCCCTCGAATGTGGAAGACTCACCAAAAAACTTAAAGACAATCGTTCCAGCCACGTGGAGGAAGAGGATGATCAAGTCGTGCACCGCTTCCTACATGGTGACATCATGTAGACATAGAATATGCATTATTATGTTTGAATATACGTATTAGGATGCAATGCAAGAAGAGATAGACATCATAGACAAAATGCATAATCATAAGAAATAGATAGCATACTAACAATATGATATATATGAATGATGCTTTAAGTAAAATCATGCTTATATAGAACATAATACGAGTATAAGGAGTGACCATTATAGTGCAAGCCAAGGCCTATCAACCCTTTGGATAGGCGCATGAGGTACAAACCCCTTCATGAGGTTGATGGAGTACAAACTCCTCAACAAGGTTGATGGAGTACAAAAACCCCAACTGGTTGATGGAGTAAAAACCCCCACCCCCCCAATGGGTTGATTGGTACAAACCCCAAATAAGGTTTGTGGGTACAAACCCCTAACAAGGTTTGCGGGTACAAACCCCCCAAAAAGGTTACCCAGGCCTACCACCACCCCAACGGTTTGCAAGAACACTTAGGTCCAACACTTAAAAGTCTTGGACCGAAGTCAAAAATCTGCACCAGTTTTAGCACTGGTGCACGTTGCGGAAGGGGCGCGTAAATTCCACTAGAAATTACAGTTTTTGGAATTCAGAATTTTGATACGGTTGATCTAAAATTGAGGTTATCTCCACTCAATTTGACACCCTGAACAAGAATATGAAGTCAGATTTTCGACATCGCGCATGAATTTTGAGATATATGGAAATACGATTCTGGCCACTTTCGAGGCACATTTTTGAGCACTTTTTAGGGTGATTATAGCAAGAGTAACTTAGATACTGCCCTCGGACTTGAGGACTCACCAATGCTTTTTTGAAGTACCGAACTAGCCACGTGGAGGATGATCAAAAGGAGCTTCGGTCCCTACATGGTAATATCATGTAGGCATAGAGTATGTGTTAGTATATTTGAATGTACTAAGTATGCGGGGTGCAATGCAACAAAGACAGAAGACAATATATTTATAATGCATAATCATAAGCAATGGATATATAATCTCAATATGGCATGCATGGTCAATGCTTGTATTAAAACGTGCTTGTAAATTATTCAACTTGCATAATATATCATTCATATGTGGGAAAGACCTCAACCAACATAGACCAAGCAGCTACAACTTGGACTCCGAGGCCTGATACCCTCTCGGTTCAGGTGACTGGGCCTGACACCCCCTGGCAAAGTGTGCTCTACTTGCCAAGGCAAACCAAACATGATAACATGAACTAGATGGATCCACTAGTATTGCAAAGGTAATATTCATAATCCTATGGTGACACATAGTTAAGAGACTAAAGACTTTATATAAGGACCCCTTGAGTCGAGCCCCGACCTTAACACTCAATTGCTACTATGTCAAATCCACGGAATACTTGGAATAATCATACTTTAATAATAACATGAATAGATTGTAAGAACATGACTTAAGTAGCTCATAAACGTGGTTGACCTCTACTAGTGAGCCTAACTTGAACATGAGAATCGATCATCATCATACATGAACCTTTCCTTTAACATGAATGACTCACAAGAGGTAAAAATCTTGAAATAGTGCTTAACTTGATACTTGTTAAATCATAGATACTTTTCACGAATTTTCAATACATGCTTTAAAGCCCTTAATCATTATGAAGTTAATTGACTTGTAAATCATGTAAATAACTTGAGAATTCTTTTTATGTCATTTTATCAAACACATGGTGTGTTTGTGATACTTATTCAAAATCATGTAATTCAAGTGTAAAACAAGATGAGTAAACTCAATGCAAATCAACCCACCAACATAGTAGTAAAACGCTCATCAGGGTAACTTGAAGTCCATCATAAAAGCTCATAATAGTTCATAGTTTCATAGACCAAAATATGCATAGTCTCAATAGACCAAATCAGTTCATGGAATGAGATTGAAGACATTCATGCATAATCAATCAATACTTGATAGAAGCTCAACATGATTTATATTCATATTGCATAATGAAAGATACTCATAGGTAATACAACTTGAAATCATGCAATTTTCATAAAAAGAGAATGTCGGGCTCCATGGGTGAAAGGACCAACGGATGAAGACCCACATACCTTAAACCTTGTTTTACTTGAAATGAACTTCAAGTAGACTTAGAGCTTGAAATGAGTCCTTGAGTTCCAAAATTGAGCTTGAAATCCTTATATATGAATGAGAAAATTGATAGAGTCTTAGAGAGGTTTTATAGAGGGTTTTGTGAATTATAAAGTTTAAAAATAGCTAAGTATAGAAGGTTTCACGTTTAAGTGGGCATGGGACTATGACCCTAATGCCCTTGGGCGAATTAAGAAAACCAAGGAAAATGTTACACTAGTCCACTCCCCAAGTGCGACGCGGACCAGACACGGATCAACAACTTCACTAGTCTGCACCATAGGCACATCACGGCCTGGGAATAGACAGTCACTAGATAAGAAAAATTAGGGAAAATTATTTTTCGCTATAGGTCTTCTAAAATTTGGGTTGTACCTATTTCCCACTCAATTGTGCCCCCTGATTGATAATATGAAGTCGAACTTTTGAAATCATGTACGAATTTCGATATATATGGAAATTACGATTATGGGACATTCCAAAGCACATGAGGGGTGTTTCATGTATAATGCAATGCCTTCTAGACGTGGTTATGACCTATCCTATATTTTTTACGCTCTACTACAAGGTATATGCCACGTGTGGGGGTTATGTATTTGAATGAGCTACTCATGCCACTCTATCATGTTTTTACAAGTTATGCAAGTTATAATTGAGCTTGTGATTATCTCAAGTATTTCGTGGGATTAGACTTAGGACCAAAAAGAGGCTTAAGATAGGGGCTTGATTTAAGGGGTCATTATATAATGTCTTGATCTCTTAACTATGTACCACTTTAGGTTTATGTATTTTCCTTAAATGGGCTACTAGTAGATCCAACTAGGTTATGACTCACTATGTGGGGTTATGCTTAGTTTACCTTGGCAAGTAGACTACTCCTTCATTCGGTGTGGAGTGAACATTGGAATTCCAAGTAGTAGCTCGCTTGATCTTATATGATGATTAGGGTCTCCTCCCACATATGTATGATGTATTATGCAAGTTTGATTATCTTTATGCAGGTTTTAACTGAAGCATTGATTATATAAGTCATATTGAGCTTATGTCCATTGACTATGATTATGCATCTTGATTATTATGGCTTATGATCATTGTTGCATTGCAGACCGCATACTTAGTACATTCCAAGTACTACTGCATACTTTTGCCTATGTGATCTAACCATGTGGGAATAGGAGATCCTACTAATCCTCCTCCTTCGCATGGTTAGCCGAATCGTTGAAGATTGCTATTGGTGAGTCCTTCACTTCATGGATGACATACACGTTTGTTAAGACTTACCTATTTTAGATTTTATTTTATCTTTAGAGGGTGATCCCGGGAGATGTCTTGTCCCCCCTTCTACTCATACTAGAGGTGTTGTTAGATATGAAATATATGTATCGAGCTTGACTCTTATTATCATTATGTAATGGTGAAGACTTTCCTTAGTACCATTTCCCTTAGATACTATGTGATATGTGCTCCTTTCTCTTTTATATTTCTATTAAAACTAACTATGTGACATGCATACTAGAGAGGCTTGTTTAGGACTCCATTCGGGTTCTCTTTCCCTATGTTACGTCTAGGCCCTATGCTTAGGTTGTGACAATTCTATCCACCACCACCCATATTGAGTCGAATTTCCTCCTAGTCCTTAGCCACCCCGTGATGAAGTCCATATTCACTATCTCTCATTTCCAAGTTGGTATCTCAATAACTTGAGTTAAACCATCAGGTCTTTGTTGTTCTACCTTCACTTGTTAACAATTTGCATATTTCATCACATACCTTTCTATGTCTTTCTTCATGTCATTCCACCAGTACCCGTCTCTCAAATATCTACACATTTTGGTGGATCTCAAATGAATCGAATACATTGAATTATGAGCATCATCAAGTATCTTCTTCCTTAGTCCATCTATATTGAGTACACATAATTGCTCTTGATAACGAAGTACTCCATCTCCCCTTATGAGAAGACTTCAACCTTTTTATCAACCACTAACTTTTTCAATTCCACCAAAGTATGATACATCCCTTGTTTTTTTTTTTTTTGACTTCCTCCATTAGAAATTATTCCGCACCATTAGGTACTAGAACACCACCATCACTGAAGCTATTCAAATTGACAGCCAAGCAGGACAAATGGCGCAATTCTTTGACCAATTCCTTATTTCCACCTTCAACATGTGACATGTTGCCCATAGACACTCTACTCAATGCATCAGCTACAACATTAGCATTGTCGAGGTGATACACAGCACTCATGTCATAATATTTAAAAAGTTTTAACCATCTTCTTTGTCTTAAGTTCAAATCCCTTTAGCTGGACACATATTTCAAAATCCTGTGGTTAGAGAAATATATCAACATGAACCCCAAAGCGATATTACTGCCAAATCATTAATACAAATACAACAACAACTCAAGCTTATGCGTCGAATAGTTCTTCCCGTGCACTTTTAATTGCCGTGGAGCATAGGCAATGACCTTTCCATGTTGCATCAATATATAACTCAAGCATATATGTGAGGCATTAGAATACACAACAAAACCATCTGAACCTTCAGACAATGTCAAAATAGGAGCCAAAATAAGACGATCCTCCAACATTTGAAAACTCTTTTCACATTCATCAGAACATTGGAATTTTACCTTCTTTTGGATCAACCTTGTCAAAGGAGAAGCAATGGAGGAAAATCACTCAACAAACCTCCTATAACATCGAGGTAAACTCAGAAAGACTCTAATATCAGATGGAGACAATAGTCTAGGCCAATTCTTCAGAGCTTCTGTCTTCTTTAAATCAACCCTAATTCCATCACCCAAAATAATGTGACCAAGAAAAGCTATATTTCTTAGCCAAAATTCACACTTGCTAAACTTGGCAAAGAGTTGTCTATCTCTCAATGTTTGCAACACAATCCTCAAATGATCCTCATGCTCTTTGACATCCTGTGAATTGATTAATATGTCATCTATGAACACCACCACAAAAATATCCAAATACATCTTGAAGTATACATCAAATCAATAAAAGTGGTAGGGGCATTTGTTAGTCCAAATGACCTAACCAAGAATTCAAAATAACCATACCAGGTTCTAAATGTTGTCTATGAAATTTCATCATCCTTAACCCTCAATTGGTGATGTTCGGACTGGAGATCAATCTAAAACAAGTAGCATGCACCATGTAGTTAATCAAAGAGGTCACAGATCCTTGGGAGTGGATACTTATTTTTTATGGTTACTTTATTCAATTATTGATAATCCACACACATTCAAAGTGAACCATTTTTCTTCTTCACAAATAATATGGGAGAACCCCATGACAATATACTAGGCCTTATGAATCCCTTATCAACCAAATCCTTTAATTGTTCCCTCAATTCTTTGAATTCTGTTGGGGCGATTTGATATAGTGCAATAGAAATAGGTTAGGTGTCAGTCAAGAGATCAATACCGAGATCAATTTCCTTTATAGGAGGAATACTAGATAGATCATCAAGAAAGACATTGAGGAACTCATTCATAATAGGGACCAAATAAAAAGTAGGAACATGAGACTCAACATCCTGAGTTGGACAACATGATACAGACAACCTTTAGATATCATTTTCATAGCTTTCATATAGGAAACAAAATTCCCTTTGACAATGAAATTTTTCTCTTCCATTCAAAGATAGACTCATTAGGAACTTGGAATGTGACCTTTGGGTCATACAATCAGTAGAACATAAGATGCATGTATCTAATCCATACCAAGAATAACATCAAAATCGATCATATCGAACTCAACTAGATCACATAAAAAGACTTCATATAAAACCAACATGGGACAACTTTTATGGTCTTTCATGGTTAGTATTGACTCACTAATAGGACTATAAAATGAATAGAGTTCTAACAAGACTTTCGGAGAAACATAAAACATTCTGGAAACATGAAGAGTAACAAAAGCTATATTAAGCATAGGGTTCAAGCAAAGAATACACATCATGATCAAATACTTTTGACATGTTGGAAACCATATTTGGAGCATTCTCAACTTCATGCCTAATATGTAGAGCATTGAATCGATTACCACATGGACCAACATCTTTAGCTTGGGCACCTTGTTCCACTTTCCCTCATTGAGTTTCTTGACCTTGTGGACATCCTTCACTACCCTTATTACCCATATTTGGATACTCGAAGATTGTATATCCCATCTTCCCATAACTGAAACATGCATTCGTACCTTAAAAGCATTTATCAACATGGTTCCTCCCATACTTAGGACATCTAGGAGGGATAGCACCACCTTTCACAACATCACCTTGAGCCTTGGGGTTGGCCCCTTTTTATTATCAAACCTTGGCGGAGTATCTTTGGAAGACCCTTCACGCTGTTGAAATCGACCAGTACCAAATTTATCATAGGAGAACCCTCCATCATAACGAGCCCTCTTGGACTCTCTGGTCGTCATCTATTGGAGCCTCTCACTATCCACTTGTTCAGCATATATCATGAGTCTAGAGATAACCATCTCCTTAATATGCATGGTAGCCTTACATTCCATTTTCATTGAATTGGGCACACCCAAAGCGAACATGTTCATATGGGCCCTAGAGTCGACCACAAAAGAAGGACAAAATCTGGACAACTTAATAAGTTTGAGGCATACTCCCTCACACTCACCCCTCCTTGCCTTATATTGATGAATTCCATCACCTTAGCCTCCCTTAGCTCAAGAGGTATGAAATGATCCATAAATCAGCCTTAGACATTTCAAAATCAAAGACACATTCTTTAACTCTCTGAGATGTCCACTAAATGAACCAAACTTGATCACTCCCTTGCAACTATTTCAACTTTCTCTTCGGAAGACACAACCATGATATCCACCACTTGGTACACCTCATCGATGAACTCTAGGGGATCCTCATCTACCTTTAAAACATGGAACTCCTAGCGATTCATTCCAATGGAATACCTTATCATCAAAGCTAGGGTAGGAGTCTTTGGTGAATAACAAATTGAGGCAACATAGTGATTATAGCTTTGAATGCATCATTAGACACTTGGTCCGCTTGAGGGACTTGGGGAGCTTGGTCTACATTAGCATCATTTCCCATAGCAATATAGCACGTCATGGAGCCATTTTTGAAAACACCAAGGGACTAATATTAGGATACAGAAGCTTAGGAGGCACAACATAGAGTTCAAAAGAAGTGAAGTTTTCCTAGGACGTTCCATAGCCTACTATTCATGGACGTGGCATGCTTCACACCAATGAATAAGACTCTACCTGATGTGGGATGTTGGAATCCCTAGGATCCCTTCAAACCTTATCCTTTGATACCACTTTTGTCACACCCAAACCTAGGGCCTAGCCATGACACAGCGAATGTGACACCCAAAGGCATCCTTTCTAAGCCTCATATTCATATCAAAGCATTCGTAAGGTAAAATAAGCATAAATAAGAAATTAATCTAGCAAAAATGTATATAAGCCATAGTATGAAAATACATCATATCCATTTGTCCATTCATGTCTCTACATCATAGAACTTGGCGGGGTCTAGAACATGGCTCAGTAGCTCACTTTTAAGATATATATCATAAGTTAGTGATAGATCCTCAACATTAAAGAAATGGAAAGCATAATAAAGGCTTATTCCCAAAGCCTGGGAATGTAGCAATAAGTCTCCAAGCTTATAATCAAACTGCTAGCCTCAATATGGAATAATCTCCTCATCGTCCATCCCTACATGGTTAAATCATGTTGTTAAAGAAGTATGTGCTAGAATAAAGAATGTACTTAGTATGTATGTATGCCATGAAATCAAAAAACATTACAATTATATCAATATGCATAAATCATAATCAGTGGAAGAGGGACACAATATGCATGAGCATGTAATATGAAATTCATGAGGAGGAGCATCATAAACCATTCTTAACCTTAGCATATATATGTAGGAATAAGATCATAACCGACATTCATAAGACCCTGCAGACTGTTATATGGAATACCGATGTTCACTCTACATCAAGCTAAGAGATGTTTATGTTTCCAAGTTAAACCTGATCCTCACCCTATAGGATATATCCTAGCATGGTGAAAACCATCATTTAACCCACCCTTTAGGCTATATCCTAGCACAGTAACTGTCCATTATTAAGCCAATTAGATCTAATAGCACACCATTAAGGCATAAAATAGAAATGTCATTCCTATTGTGGCACATAGTTATAGGACCATGGCATCTACCAAAACTCTCTCGGTGCTAAGTCATATCTCACGAAATACATAAAATATGAATATACATAGATTTTAACATTGTTCAAAATTTATTTAAAATCGTACTTTCATAATTCATCAATAATCATCATAGATTTAATAAAAATATATGTCATAATAATTGTCCATTTACTTGCTTTCAACATAATGTGGGTAGACATTCGCACCTTAACATAATAACAAATATTAGGTCTTTCATCCCTCTCTTTATCATAGCATCATCATAGTCATAATATTATCATCATCATTTAAAATATTCTTTTCATACTTGAGATCATAAGCACAAAAATATATAGATTTATCCTGGGAGGCTAGGGCTAACTGTGCGCTCATGAATATTGAATTAACATCATGAAATTGGGTAGGCTTCTTAAAGAACACATGAATTTAAAATTAAATTAGATAATTAACAAAGTCACCCACATCAAATCATTAAGCCCTAATCATGCATACTTTGAAATCATATAGTTTTTCTTAAAAAACATATACATCATGACATTCATCATAATTTAAGCTCATTTAATCATAATCATCATATAGGAATGATATTCATGCATTAGGAATCATAGCTTAAAAGCCCATAAGAAATCATCATAATTTTAATAAAAAATAGAGTTTTGGATTGTGCTTCATGGATGAAACTAATCCATGAATGAAGCCCTAATTACCTCAAGTAGAATCCTTAGAATTTAAGAAAAAAATCTAGAAAAACTTCGGTCATTCATTCAAGTGTTAGATTCAATGGAACCCTTGGCTTAGAAAGAGAATTATTGAGAACCCTTTAGAGAAATTGAGAATTAAAAGCTTTGAATGAGTTAGGAATAGGACTTTATCGTGTTTAAGTTTGTTAGGGTAGTTAGGGTAGCAAAAATGATATAATTTAAGGCTTATATGGATTTGAAAATTCAAAAACACCCTTTATTAAAAACTGTCGAAGTCGTCTGTAAAACCCCTTCTACATGCTGTAGAACGATTTACGGGTCGTATCTTGCCTTGTAGGTCAAGGTGTCACAAAAGTTGAGCTACTAAAATTACAGGTTTTGATCTGCAAACATGCAGTATGACTCGTAGATAAATTTATAGGTTGTACAACCCTTTGTAGGAAGACCCGAAACTTAGACAAATTTTGGTTCTTCAGGGCTTCCACCTACAAGACCTACTTACGGGCCATGAGAGAACATATGGGCTGGTCTTCCAATTTATAAGTCAACTTCTAGAAATCCTTTAATTTTCCATTTTCTTGGGGCACTTTCCACAATAGCACCTATGACCCGTGGGTCCTTTTACGGGCTCGTGAGCTCTGACCATCAGTAAGTTTTATGTGCTTCAGTTTTTTTCCATGCCTAAAAACATGAGGGATGCTACAGTAAATATGGGAGACTTCCCTTTTAGTCCCTATTCCATTTCATATGTTGATGCATGTTGTTGATATGATGTGGAAGTCCTAAGTCCCTATGGATCTAACATAATGTGAGTGATACTTACCTGCCCTCTAGTATTTATTTGCTATGTGTTCATGCTAATCATTTTTCATATAACATTTCCATAGCTTGAGTCAAAAGTATTGCTTTCCTTAGAATTATTCGCTTGTTGTTTAATTATCTTTCCATAACCAAGGATGTGCCATATATGCTTAAGAGGTTTGTTTGGGGTCCCTTCGGGTTCCCATTCACCGTGGCACACCCAGGCATTTATCATTCATGACGTATTGAGCTTATATCCATTGATTTTGATATTTCATATTGTTTAATTATGGGCTACATTTCCTCATTGCATTTCACCACACATACTTAGTTCATTCAAAGTGCTAACTCATACTTTTTGTCGATATGATCTAACCATGTGAAGACCGAAGCTCCTTTTCATCCTCCTCCTCGACGTGGCTAGATAGTTTGATTGAAGACTGCTATTGGTGAGTCCTCCATTTCAGGGACAATATCCACTTACTTTCATGCTTTGGTAAGACTTGTCTACTTAGGGATATTTATCTTTTGAGGGTGAGACCGGGAGATGTCTTGAACACCATTCCACTCATTTAGAGGTTTTTGTTGGATATGGATATGTATGTTATAAGCTTGAATCCTATGGTGGTTATGTAATTTTGAAGACTTCCCTTAGTCCTAACCCCAGCCTTTTGTGTTGATGCTTGTTGTTGTTGCGATTGGGAGTCCCAAGTTCCTAATATCCCAACAGTGTGAGTAATACTTACCCACCCCTTAGTGTATATTTGCCATGTAGACATGCTAATCCTCTTCCTCATGTCATCCCTATAGCTTGAGTCCTAAGTCCCATTTTCCCCTAGAAATTGCTTGCTTAATTATTTTATTATACACCCACAACCAAGGATGTTTGGTTCCCCCTTCGGGTTCCTATTCACCGTGTTACACCTAGGCCTTAGGGTTGGATCATGACATTTCTAATGACTTGATCTTTACATTTCTAGATAATGTGGCCTAGAATTGTGCCACCACTGAGGGCTCCTATCCCCGATGAGGACGAAGTTCCTCCAACCCCACAAGCTCTAGAAGAGGAAGAGGTCACCCATGCTAAGTATCGGAACATCATCATCTTGTTGTAATAAGCCATGTTCAACCAAGTTAACTAAGGGGCCCAAGCTCCTCATGATCATACTTCGACCTCAAGGATAAGGGATTTCACTAGAAAGAACCCTCAAGAGTTCCATGCCTCAAAGGTGGAGGAAGACCCCAATGAAGTCATTGATGAAGTTACAAAGTATGAGCTATTATGGGGTGATATCAAAGGAGAACACAAAGTTAGTCACCTACCAACTCAAAGTCCTTGCACAAAAGTGGTTCACCCAATAGAAGATGGAGAGGGTAGATGACGATCCTATTCCTTGGGAGGAACACAAAGCTTCCTTCCTTGACTACTTCCTCTTTAATTTGCTAAGGGAAGCTAAGATGATAGAGTTTAGGAATATCAAGAAAGGCTCCTTGAGTGTTAGGTGTATTCCTTGAAATTCAATAACCTATTAAAGTATGCTCCTCACTTGGATGCTCATCCCCTGACAAACAAGAACAAGTTTGTGTTAGGGGTTTCCTGCTTGATCAATAAAGTACGTCGCACTGCCACGCTTATAAGGGAAATGAATATACCTTAACTCATGACCTATACTAAGCAAATCGAGAGAGAGAGAAGCTTAGGAAAAGGAATATTGAGAGGTCTAAGAGGACTCATTTTGAAGGTGGATTCCAAGTTGCTAAGGATAGTGGAAGGGGATGCTTTAAACAAGGCCATAAATTTCATAGGCCAGGGTCTTCTAATGATCCAAGCTAATGGTTCATCAATAATGGGGTTCTAAACCCTAAAGCTCAAGGTGGTAATGGTGGACTAACATTCCCTGGGTGCCCAAAGTGTGGAAGGAACCATGGTGGAAAATGCTTGAGAGATACAGGTGCATGATATGGATATGTGATAAGACATGAAAATACAACTTTTATGACACCCAAAACATAGGATTATTGTATATTCTTAAGTGTATTTGTTAGTTCGATATGTGTTTTATGTTGATTTTACTGTAAAACAAGGATTTCTTAGGATTGCCGAAGAGTGGACCGATTTGGCCTAATTTTGAAAATATGTGTTAAAGGATCATTCGAGTACATTTAACATGCCACACAAGTGTTGGACTCAACAACAAAAAGACCAGACACCTTCAGTGTAACCATGGAAATTTGAAGTTACAATTGTTGAGTGCCATTGGAGTAATGAATTGCTTGGATTTGGATGATACAAGCTAGAATTGAACACACCAGTACATTGGAATCATGAGATGTGAGGCTGGTCTTTAGCCTAGTCAAGAGGTGAGGACCACACAATGCTTAAAACCAACAAAAGCATGAAGCAAAGTTGCACATCACTGAGCCATTCATGGCCCGTGGTGTACTAGATGTCTTATGGAGACCTTTTTTGAGGTGAAGGCAGTCATGTTCATGTAAAGAGCCTTACCATGAGCCCCTGTATGAGTCGAGGTACACTACACAAGTTGTGAAGGTGCTCCTGAAGGGCACTAATGCAGTGGATATTTTTCAAACACAAGAGAAGCCTGGACAGTGTGCAAACAAGGAAACTACACGACCCTTTTTTCATGGATGGTGGTGATCCTAACGAAGCTGAAGCTTTTTGTCTAATAGCCAGGTGGGAAAAAATACAACGCAAGGCACCACAAGACCTTTAACAGATCATGGTGTTGTTCACAAACAATAAAAGGTAGAGTTAAAGAGTAATTCATCCAGGTCAAGTTGTGAAGAGAAAGACAAATCATGAATAGTTCCCAGGCCAAGGAGGACACCACAAAAGAGTTGAAGAAGCATGAAACTGACCATGAATTGGTCTAAGAGTCGTGAAGTGCCAACTTGTCCATAAAATTTAGTTTTCCTACTCCATTTAGGATAGTCTTTCCTAGTTCATTTACGACTATATTTTGGGGTTCTATTAAAGGATTGTGTTATTTTATTTTAATTCATACATTATTCCCCCAATTTTAGGGATGCAAGATATGAAACAAACATCCATTTTTCTCATGATTTTTACCTGTAAAATTGTGCCTGGATAGTAACAAAAGTTCATCAACTTTAGTTGTGTTTTTTGATTATTGTGTGCAGATTAAATCTAGTTTTCTTCTCTCATTTCTTTGTGTGAATAAAGACTAGACAATATCTTCCTTGTATGTGATTTAAAGATATATTATAACTTGATTCTTGTTGCAATTCCCCCAAGCTTGATTAATTAAACCCACAACTAGGTTGTGGGAACCCTGATGCTATAACAAAGTAGGTAAATATATGGTTTTATTTAGGATTTGTGTCACATGTATTATGATTTTCTTCGACTAAAACTATTTTTTGAAGATTGTACGCATTATGAACTTTCTCATATTTGTTATTTCTCTAAGAGGAAAATAATGATTAGAGAAAGAAGATCATAATAGTAGTTACAAGCATTCAACCATGGTTTGAGTCGCTTGAGCCCAAGTGTCACTACCCAATCTTTCATGTCATCATAGTGCCTGTAAATTCCTACCTACAGGCCAATCCAATACCCATGGTGTTTGTCCTAATACCAAAGCGTAGGAATAGCTAACAACATACAAAATAAGCCAACAACAACTTATCTCCGGACCTGAAAGTCACCTGTACAAAGCTACTATTGACTCAAAATAAAACATACATATCTATATACATAACAAGAATAGCAACCTACATATAAGAATCTAAACTATATATATACGAGGCCAGTGTATGAATACAAAAGATAACCCACTAGACAAAAGGATACTGTAGAATATCTTAATTGTTGATGCTCACCAAAGTCTCCCGAAGCATCCACAAGCTCCTATATCAATGATCACAGCTCGTACCTAGACCTGCAAGATGATAGATGTAGAAAAATAGGAATGATTACTGGTGGAAGGCACCCAGTTGGCATCATCCACCGACTGAGTGAAATATAACAAATATCGAAAGAACAAATATAATTAAATACTGCAATCTAGCTATCTAAACCCCGGTCAAAAGATAAGTATATATGGAGAACCATGGAACCCCAACTGAACAAACCAAGTAATGTACAGTGATATTGACTAACAAAATCGGAAGAATAAGTGCCGACAATGTCTATGGCATCCAAAGACCCAACTGAGTAGAAAAAAGCAGTGAACAATGAAACAACTGACAAAGTTCGAGCAGAAACAACATCACCACTGTTATGCAATCAAGGTGTAGTGTTGTACATAGGTCTAAGGCCCTTGTCTATGCAAGTACACCAAACGGGCCCCCATAAGCCCCAAATGTACACCCACAAACAATCAGGGTGTGTGTATAAGTATAGGCGCACAAGGTCATGTGAGATCACAACTATTACAGGATATGAAATCATATGGGTACTCAAACCCCTATTCATCACTCGGGACCTCGAACCAATATAATATCAAATGGGGCCTCGAATTCCCTTGCCAACTTGGCCTCTAACCAGGGAAGTCAGCAAAGGCCAAGTGGTCTAACAATCGATTGAGGCCTCAGACCCTAGTTGTCAAATTGGGCCTCGAATCCCTCAATATACAAGTAATGGCGTATCTCTATGCATAGTACTACTAGGGCAGTGTCAGCTTAAGCCTAGGCTAAGGGCCCAGGAGAACAGATAAGCAGAGGTGTGTCACCAACCCAGAATATATCACAGCCAGATATCACCAAAGATCTCCGCCAAAGCAACTACGTACCGTCTCACTAGTAATATGCCTATCTCTACAACAAGGGGCCAATCCCTAAAATTAACCCGTATGGATAGCATCTCAATCACAGAAAACTCAAGGAAGCTCGTAAGATATACAAAAATAATCAATAGAGTCCCAAACCAAAAAAAATCAAAAGGCATTTGAACCCTGGAATCGACATCTGTAACTTGGCATTCCAGTCTGGCCACCGGAGACTCAAACCATGGGGTGTGTCACCCGAGTCTCAGACACTCGGACATAGCTATGGAGCTTGATACATGGGAGCATCATTCAGAACTCAAAGTATAGGAATAGTCATCTACTCACTAGTCTATCCAGAGATCCAGCAACTTTGTATCTCAAGGAAAGAGTTGTAAATCCCAACAAAGCATAACTATCACCTCTCTCAAACTATAGCAGGTAACCCCAATGTTGGGTTAGGATAACAAGTGTACAATGACTAACAGTGTTTTATGGAAGAATATATGTCACAGACTAACATTGAGTCATGCCCAACCAAGGACAAGGATACCACAATCCAATCAACCATAAATACACAACGTAAACATAGACAATTACAAGTATATCATAAGTATCTAAAACAACCAAGCCCAACAGAATCATATTTGTACCAGAATCAGTTTAGACTATGGCGGATAATAAATAACAGTTTCATAGCCAGCATATCTTTGTAGCATCAGGCTACACATTTATACAGATAGGAGGTAAGCCAAAATACATGCCTATCATAGGGAATTAGCCTACATCTAGCCTTTACCAGGCCTTCCTGTAGCTTAATAGTGTTAGAACTCAATTAATATCACAGCGGCAGGTAATACAGTCCTTAATATAACGATTATCATCTTACATCATCATATATGACACATAATTAGTACAGCCAGCCACATATAACACATACTCAACAACTAAGGCCTCTCAACTACTACATAACATCAACACCAGAGTACTCACACAAGTAAACAAGGTTCGAGATAGATATACTTACCAATTATATGACATAATTCACATTTAACCCCCCAATAAGTCAACCAAAAACCTAACTGTGCTAAAACCATCTAGTACAACATATATAACTACTATAGAGCTTAAGCAGTAATCACAATCTCAACCTATAAAGTATAGCCTTTAACAGAATGTAATCAGAATCATGATGAATAATACAAGTTCGAATATCAAGGAGTCCAACAAGTCCAATCAATATTTAAACAGTCAAATATATATATACACAAGTAGCATAGTGCTTAACTTACCTATGTCGTGTACTAATTTACCCTTGCATTCTTTATCAAAAGCTTACACAGCTTAGACAATATTAGAACAAGCTAATAGAATAGATGTAGATATTACATAGTCCAAATGATAATCATAGTTTCAACATATTTATATATATAGACTTTACTCAAGCACCTCCAATAACAAACAAGATCAACCTACCCATTACAACCCAATCTAGTGGTAAGCAAAGC
>JAPFFP010022611.1:0-16319 GCA_026153255.1 Solanum medicagineum
AAATGGATGTCAGTAAATGGAATATACTAGTATGTAAAATGGCTCAAGTAAAGCTCAACTCACTCACCTTGACAGAACAACTCATGCTCAAAATAGTTTATTCAAGTTTTATAGTAAAATCATACTTTTAAAATAGGCTAAATAAAATAGACTCAGCTTGAAATCTCATGCTCAATTTAATGTTGCTTAGGAGGTTCTCTTAACCGACATCTTCATCCCACCACCTTTAATTAGGTGATGCACAATGAATCAGCATCGGTGCCATACCTGCCCTTAGCTAGCCACGGAAATGGGTGATCAACTCTCTCTTGGATCCAAAATAAGTGTCCACTTGTGGGAAAAGAGTCGCCAGGCTAGCTGTAACGGCTATCCTATGTTGGCAACGTAGTTCTGTGGGTTAAAGAAGATGTGTACTCACTTCACGCTCGGTGCTTGATACTCCTTCCAAGACTAAAATATGCTCGACTTCTCAATCAACTCATCAATCAATTCATCAATCAACTTATCAATCATGTCATCGATTAACTTAAAACTCAACCCCATTGGTGTATCTCATCACAACTAATCTCAGTCATTCATCAATTCATTCAATCAATGCAAGGCATTAAGTTTAACTCAGACTCAAACTGTAATTTAGACTCACTCGATTTACTTATCATGTAATATAAGCAAAATATTCATGTGTAGCAACATACTGACTCAATACAACATGTTCTTCATTCTCAACCATGCTCAAATTACTTCACTCTAAATGCTCAATTTACATCAACTCAAATATTCAATGTGATGAAAAGAATCTCATAAAGATCATGTGATTTAGGATTCATTGTACCAAGTATGAAATACATGTACAAATCTCATAGAAAATAATCATTCCATGTAGTGTATCACCTCATGTAATATAACAAGACCTCATGATAGATGCAAGCATTTCAATATTAAAATAATAAAGTTTCTCAAAATCTCAACTCTTTTCCTCAAAATCTTGACTCAATAAATGATGAGCGGGTGTATGAAGGAAGAGGTTTCACACTTTGGTAAGCCTTACATAGCTGAGAATAAGGGGGAATCAATCTTAAACTCAATCCTTGCTCTTGTGTGAAAACCCTAGCTTCTTCCTACTTCTCCTTTTACTCTCAAGAAAACCCAAGTGCAGATTGAAGAATAATGCCCTTAGGGATTATTTACGACCTTATTCAAGTATAAAAACATCTATTTTTTAATGGAATAGGAAGGGGAATGGACAAAAGTACCCCTCATTAAAACTGTCGGCTGGGTCTACAAAACCCTGTTTACGACTCGTAGGCCTTTTTACGAGTCGTAACTGTATCTCATGGATGAAGTTTGAAAATCTTTGGTCTCTACAAATTGATACTAAATCACCCATTATGAGTCATATTTCCTCTTATGAGTCGTAATCTCTCCTCGTTAACAATATGGTTAGAAATTTATTTTCACTAGATTCTGCCATGAAACCCCCTTCTACGAGTTGTAATGGGTTCTACTAGTCATGAACCCATCTCATACTCTAAAGGTCCTTGAAACTTAAATCACAGGGACTTGCTATGGGACCCCTCTCTATGACACGTAAACCCCTCTACGAGTCGTAGGGCCTCTCGTAGACTGCTTTTGCAGTTTTTTCAGACTCTTCCTCACCAATCCACTGCACACACACTTATCTAGATGAGGTAGAAGAAATTAAGGGGCGTTATATTATCTTCCCCTTGGGATCATTCATCCTTGAATGAAGAGAAAGATAGGGATTATGTCAAGGCACAAATTTCCTTAAGGACTTTAACAATCAATCATGCTCTTAGCTCACTCATGCAATCAACTATATCAAGAAGATTAGCAAGTAAAACAATCCAACAATCAACAAATCACATCAATCCTCACTCGGATTCTAGAATTCTATCGTTTATCATATGGGGAATGAAAAGGATATAAGGAAATTTAGGAATTTAGAGGGAAATATTTGCCATCAACTCACACATTATTAACAGGCAAGAATAGATGAGGATATTTAGCCTTCATATCCTCGTCCGCCTCCCAAGTAGCTTCTTCTACAATACCTTGACAGATACAATATCCATATTTCTCAACTTGCAAACCTAACGATCAAGGATCTAGACAGGGATCTCCTCATAAATCAGCCTGTCTCTCACTCTAATACTCTCAATAGGCACAATCTATTATGGATCTCCCAAACACTTCGTAAGCATAGAAATGTGGAAAACTGGGTAGATGGCCTCTAACTCTGGTGGTAGCTCTAATTCATATGCCACATTGCCCACTCTTTTTAAAATTTGATAAGGACCAATATACCTCGGACACAACATCCCTTTCTTTCCAAATCTCATTACACCCTTCATGGGCAACACCTTCAAATACACCCAATCATTGACCTCAAACTCCTAGTCTCTCCTTCTGACATCTATGTAGGATTTCTGTCAACTCTGTGAAGTCCTCAACCTTCCTCGGCATCTTCTCCATAGGTTGGTGAACTAGGTCTAGTCCTTTTAAAAATGCTTCACCCACCTCAAACCATCCAATCGGTGACCTGCATGTCCTCTTATAGAATGCCTCATTCGGGGCCATATGAAAGCTAGAATAGAACTTGTTATTGTAGGCAAACTCTATCAATGGCAAGTGGTCATCCCGATTACCTTTAAAGTAAATGGCACAGGTTCTCAACATATCCTCCAAAGTCTAGATAGTGCACTCTGCCTGGCCATTTGTTTGAGGGTGGAAAGCTATGCTAAGGAGCACCTTTGTGCCAAAACCATTCTTAAACGATCTCCAAAACTAGGCAATAAACTAAACTCCTCTATCTTAGATGATGGATAAAGGGACTCCATGCAACCTAACAATCTCCCTTATGTATAACCAGGCATAATCCTCTGCAGTGTCAATTGTCTTGACTGCCAGGAAGTGGGCTGACTTAGTCATCCTATCTACTGTCACCCAAATCGAATCATGCTGTCTGCAGGACCTCGAAAAACTGGTGATGAAGTCTATGTCGATCATCTCTCATTTCCACTCCAGAATCTCAAAGTTCTGAGCCACTCCACATGGCTTTGGTGCTCAACTTTAACTTGTTGACAATTCTGGCACTTAGAAACAAAACTCAGCGATATCCCTCTAAATTCCACTCCACTAGTAGAATTCTCTCAAGTCATGGTATATCTTGGTCGATCCAGTATGGATGGAATATTTTGAACTGTAGGCCTCTGCCATAATTCTCCCTTGAACACCATCAACATTTGGGACATAGAATCTTCTTTGATACCTCAATACTCCATCTCCCCCTTTGGTGCATCACTTTCTGCTTATGCACATCTTCCTTCAATTGCAATAGGATATTGATCTTGTTTCTCTTTCACCTCCACTACTAAAGATGATGCATATCCATTGTGCACCAGAACTCGTCCTTCATCTGATTCATGTAATTGAACTCCCAATCATGCCAATCTATGAACCTCTTTGGGTCACTCCCTCTTCTCCTCATCCACATGGACGGTACTTCCCATGGACAATCTGGTAAGAGCATCAATAACCAAATTAGGTTTACCTGGATGGTAGAGGATGCTTATGTCATAGTCCTTAAGCAACTCAAGCCATCTTCTTTGCCTCAAGTTGAGCTCTTTCTGGGTGAAGACATATTGTAGGCTCTTATGGTCTATGAATACATCAACATGTGCTCTATATAAATAGTGGTGCCATAGCTTGAGAGCGAACACCACCGCTGCTAACTACCTAGTAATGAGTGGGATAATTCTTCACATGCACCTTAAGTTGTCTAGAAGCATAGGCAACAACCTTCCCTTTCTGCATTAACACACAGCCCAGTCCCACTCTCAAAACATCACAGTAGATAACAAATCCATCAATTCCATTGGGCAAGATCAACGCATGTCGTGATTAAGCTCATCTTTAGCTCTTGGAAACTTCTCTCACACTCGTCAGACCATTGAAACTTGGCCTTCTTCTGAGTCAATTTGGTTAAAGATGTGGATATGGCAAAAAAATCCCTCAACAAACCTCCGATTAATAGCCATCTAATCTCAGAAAACTCCTTATCTCGGTCGATGAGTTTAGTCTTGGCCAATTCTTAACTACCTCAATTTTTTGGGTATCCACTCAAATTGTATTTCCTGAAATCACATGACCTAAGAAAGCCATAAATTTGAGCCAAAACTCGCACTTAGAAAACTTTGCGTACAACTCATTTTCTCAGAGTGTCTGCAAAGTGATCCTGAGGTCATTGGCATGCTCCTCCTCATTTCTGGAATACACCAAAATATCATCAATAAACACATTCGCGAACATATGAAGATACTATCTGAATACTTTGTTCATCAGATCCATGAACACTGCGAGTGCATTTTTTAACCTAAAAAACATTATCAAGAACTCAAAGTGACAATATTGGGTTCGAAAAGCCGTCTTCGGGATATCACATTCTTTCACTTTCAACAGATAATAGCCTGATTTAAGGTCTATCTTAGAGAAAACACTGGCACCCTGAAGTTGGTCAAAGAAATCATCAATCCTCAAAAGGGGATAGTTATTCTTAATGGTCACCTTGTTCAATTATCGGTAGTCAATATACATCCTCAGAGAACCATCTTTCTTTCGCACGAACAAGACCGGAGCACCCCATGGAGAGACACTCAAGTCTTATAAATCATTTCTCTAACAAGTCCCACTCTATATGCTAGAATAGAAATAGGCTGGGTGTCAGGTAGTACGTAATTTCGAAATTGATCTCCCTATTAAGAAGGACTTCGGGAATATCCTCAGGACATAGATCAGGAAACTTGCTCACAATTGAATAGACTCAAGAGAATAGGGCTCAATATCACTAGACTTAACTCGTGCAAGGTGATTGATACATCCCTTATAGATCAGTTTTCCAGCTTTTAGTTAAGAAATAAGCTTACCCTTAGGTGTAACAAAATCTCCTCTCCACTCAATAACTGGCTCATTTAGAAATTGGAATTTGACATCTCGAGTTTAGTAATGAACAGAGGCATAGCAGGCGATAAGCCAATCCATACCAAGGATCACATTGAAATAAACCATCTACAACTCAATCATATCAACAAGAGTATTCCTTTAATAGGTGGGAACCACACAATTTCTATAGATCCTCTCAGCTAGAATGAACTCATCAATAGGAGTAGAAACAGAAAATGGCTCAAGCAAACACTTAGGGAGAATCTTAAATCTACTCGCCACATATGGCGTCATAAAAGAACAAGTTGCACCCCGATCAAGTAAAGCATAGCAAGGAAAGGTAAAGACTCGGAGCATACCCATCATGAAATCTTTTGCAACCTCCTGATCCGATGTTTTTCCCTCACAAATGGACGGTTTATCCCACCGCCTGCCCCTGGGGCAACACCTCTTTGATTGCTCCCTGCTGGTGGTGCTATGGTAGAAGTTTCGGCCTTATTGCCCGACACCGGACACTCCCTCTGAAAGTGACCCGGTTGGCGACACTTGTAGCAAGCATTCCCTCCATCTCTGTATTCTTCCAAGTGCATCCTACCACATTTCCCACAAGGTGGCTTTTCCCTTTAGAGCCAATAGCCGGATTTGCTTGCGACTGTACACCCTGTGATAAATTGTTTGACTTACCTTGGGAACTATAATCATATCTATGGATCAAAGCTGGTACACTGGCTAAAGATGGTGCATAACTAGAGGACCTTTTCTGAAAGTAGGACTTATCTCCTTTACTTTGCTTGCTCTGATTAGGCTCAGGCCTTTCTGATCTGGCCTTCTTACTCAAATGCTCCTCTCAGTCTTTCTTCATATCCTCCTCAATCTGTTGTGCATAGACCATCATTTTGGAGATATCCATGCCTGGAATCAACAACGCGGCCTTGCACTCTCTCTTTACTTGCCTGCCCAAAACAGATACAAATTTCCTCATTCTTGCTCTCATATCAGGAAATATTTATGGGGCATACCTAGACAGCTGGACGAATTTCATGATACACTCTTTCATAGTCATCCCCTCTTGCTTAGCATCCTCACCTTGACTCTCTTCTCTGATTGTACAAAACATTAGACATATCCTTGAGTTGATAGGCAGGTAGTGACCTTGTGTAGACAGGTGGGTTCATCCTCAGAAAGTCCCTTAGTCTAGAGGGAGTTGTCAGCTCGTGAGAGCTAGAATTAGAATTCTGTGAAACTTGGTTCCTGCTCTAAGAAGCTACCAACCACGTGAGCATAGCAGTGGATCCTTGAAAGTCAGCCTTTGAAGACACCTAACACCATTAGTCCAGGATGGTCGACTTTGGCCCCTCATTTCCATTAGTCCTGTAGCCTCCTACTTGTGAAGTGTGGTGCACAACACATTCATAAACAAGACTCTACTAGACACGACCTCATAGACTCCCTCAGACTCTTGAACTATGTGCTATGATACCATGTTTGTCACGCCCCGGGCGGGTACCCTTAGCGTTGTCAGCACTTGAAGAACCATTATTGATTCTCTAAGAGAACCACTTGGCATCATCATCATATCAACTCGACTGCTGAAGAATATCTCAGAAAGTAAGGTATCATTGCAAGAATATAAATAAGTACATAACTCTATTGTATAATAGCTTATAATGAAATAAGTTTAGATACAGAATACTCATTATTTACTGTACTTTAGTGTCTATCAAGCCTCTACTCAACCATATAGAAGGGTGCCATGAAAGGCCATGGACATTAATCAAAAGTAATTAAAGTACTCAATAATATTAAGAAGGTAACAGGGTTCCTTTGGAATGTAAGGAGGGCTCAGCAACCCTGGAAGTGTACTGAACTGTACTTCAACGATGCGTGGGCGGAAGTCCTCTATCACTTGTGTTTATATCATAAAAGATTCAGGTCTAAATGGACATCAATATATGGATTATACTGGTGTGTAAAATGGCTCAAGAAAAGTAAAACTAAACTCACTCACCTCGACTTAATAAGTCATGCTCAAAATAGTTTATGCAAGTTTTACAATAACATTGTGCTCTTACAATATGCTCGGTAAAATAGACTCAGTTTGAAATCTCATGTTCAATTCAATGTTTCTTGGGAGTTTCTCTTAACAAACATCCTCATCCCACCATATTTAATTAGGTGATTGACGACAAATCAGCATCATTGCCACACCCGCCCTTAACTTCCCTCGGAAAGGTCGATTAACTCTCTCTTGAATCCAAAAATAGGTATCCACTTGCGGGACAAGAGTTGACAAGCTAGCTGTAACGACTATCCTGTGCTGGCAACATAGTTCTGTGGGTTAAATAAGAAGTGTACTCACTCCCTACTCAGTTCTCGATACTCCTCCCAAGACTAAAATATGCTTGACTCCTCAATCAACTCATCAATCAACTCATCAATAAACTCAAAACTCAATCCCGTTGGGGTATCTCATCTCAATCATTAATCTATTCATTCAATCAATGCAAGGCATCAAGTTTAACTCAAACTCAAATGGTCATCTAGACTCACTCGATTTACTAATCATGTAATGCAAGAAAGATATTCATGTGTAGCAACATTTATGATCAATGCTACTTGCTCTTCATACTTAATCATGCTTAAATTACTCCACACTAAATGCTCAATTTACATCAATTCAAATGTTCAATGTGATTAGTAGAATCTCACAAACATCATGCGATTTAGGGTTCATGCTACCAAGTATGAAATATATGTACAAATCTAATAGTAAATAATCATGCCATGTAGTGGATCACCTCATTTAATATAACAAAACCTCATGATAGATGAAAGGATTTCCATATTAAAATAGAAAAGTTTCTCAAAATCTCAACTCTTTTCCTTAAAATCATGACTCAAGAAATTATAAAGGGGCATGAGAAGAAAGAAGTTTCACACTTTGGTAATCCTTACATACCTTAGAATGAGGGGAAATGAATATTCAACTCAATCCTTGCCCTTGTGTGAAAACCCTAGTTTCTTCCTTCTTCTCCTCTTGCCCTCAAGAAAACCGAAGTGTGGGGAATGAAGAATAATGCCCTTAGGGCTTATTTAGCACCTAATTCAAGTATAAAAGCGTCTAGGTTTAATGGAACAGGTAGGGTAAAGGACAAAAATACACCTCATTAAAACTGTCAGCATACGAAACCACGTTTATGACTCGTAGGCCCTTCTATGAGTCATAACTTCCTCTAACGGATGAAGTTCTGAATATCCTTGGTCTCTAGAAACGGATACGAAACCACATATTACGAGTAATATTTCCTCTTACGAGTCACAGACTCTCCTCGTGAAAAATATGGTTAGAAATTCATCTTCACTGTAATTTGCCATGAAACCCTCTTCTACGAGTCGTAACAGGTTCTATGAGCCGTGAACCCATCTTGCGCTCTAAAGGTCCTTGAAACTTAAATAACATGGATTTGCTATGGGACCCCCTCTCTATGACTCTAAGTCCCTCTATGAGTCGTAGGGGCTTTCATAGACTGCTTCTATAGTTTTTCTCATACTCTTTCTCACCAATCCTCTGCACATACTTATCCAGATCAGGTAGAAGAAATTAAGGGGTGTTACATTATCTCACCCATGGGATCATTCATCCTCGAATGAATAGAAAGATTGGGATTAAGTCAAGGCACGAATTTCCCTAAGGACCCTAACAATCAACAAGCGCTTAACTTACTCATGCAATCAACCAAATCAAGAAGTTTAGCAAGTAAAACAAACCTACAATTAACAAATCACATCAATCCTCACTCGAACTTTAGAAATCTATCGTCTATCATATTGGGTATGAAAAGGATATAAGCAATGGAAATTTTGGAATTTAGAGAGAAATATTTACCATCAACTCTCCTATTATCAATAGGAAAAAAATATAAGCATATTCTTCCTTCATATCCTCCTTTGTGTCCCAAGTACCTCTTCTACAAGTTGGTTCCTCCAGAATACCTTGGTAGATGCAATATCCTTATTTCTCAATTTACGAACCTGATGATCAATGATCTAGACAGAGATCTCTTTATAACTCAACCTATCTCTCTCTCCAATACTTTCAACCAGCACAATCAATTGTGGATCACCCAAACACTTCTTAAACATGGAAATGTGGAAAACTAGGTGGATGGCTTTAAATTTTGGTGCTATCTCTAACTCATACGCCACATTGCCCACACATTTTAAAATCTGATAAGGGCCAATATACCTCGTACACAACATCCCTTTCTTTCCAAATCATATCACACCTTTCATGGGCGACATCTTCAAATACACCTAATCATTGACCTCAAACTCTAAGTCTCTCCTCCAAACATCTTTGTAGGATTTATGTTAACTCTGTGCAGTCCTCAACCTCCCTTGGATGATCTTCACCTTCTCCATAGCTTGGAGAACTATGTCTGGCCTAATCAACTCTGTATCACCAACCTAAAACCATCCAATAGGCGATCTATACCTCTCATAGATTGTCTCATATGGGGCCATCTGAATGCTATGATGAACGTTGTTGTTGCAGACAAACACTATCAATGGCAAGTGGTCATCCCAATTACCTTTGAAGTCAATGGCATAGGCTCTCAACATATCATCCAACTTCTGAATAATATGCTTTGCCTAGCCATCGGTTTGAGGATGGAATGTTGTGCTAAGGACCATCTTCGTGCCTAAACCCTTCTAAAATAATCTCAAAAACTAGGTAGTAAACAGAGCTCTTCTTCCTGAGATGATGCATATAGGGACTCCATGCAACCTAACAATCTCCCTTATGTATAACCGGGCATAATCCTCTGTAGTGTCAGTTGTCTTAACTACTAGGAAGTGGGCTGACCTAGTCATCCTGTCAACTATCACCTAAATCAAATCATGTTGTCTGCGGAAAATTGGTAAATCGGAAATGAAATCCATGTTGATCATCTCCCATTTCCACTCTGGAATCTGAAAGTTCTGACCCACTTCATATGGCCTATAGTGCTCAACTTTAACCTTTTGACAATTCGGGCACTTAAAGAAAAACTATGCGATATACCTCTCTATTTCACTCCACAAGTATACTTGTTTCAAGTCATGGTACATCTTGGTAGATATTGGATGGATGGAGTATCTGGAACTGTGGGCCTCTGCTATAATTCTCTCTCGAACATCATCAATAATTGGGACACACAATCTGCCTTGATATCTCAATACTCCATCTCTCCCTTTGGCATAAGCCATCACTTTCTGCTTATGCACAACTACCTTCAATTGTAATAGGATCTCGATGTTGTTTCTCTACTACTTGGGATGATGCGGACCGATTGTGCACCTGAACTCCTCCGTCATCTGATTTATCTAATTGAACTCTAAATCGTGTCAGTCTATGAACCTCTTTGTCTAGCTTTCTCTTCTCCTCATCCACATGGGCGATACTTCCCACGGACAACCTACTAAGAGCATCAGCAACCACATTAGCTTTACCCGGATGGTAGAGGATGCTCATGTCATAGTCTTTGAGCAACTCAAGCCATCTACTTTGCCTCAGGTTGAGCTTTTTCTGGGCGAAGACATATTGCAAGCTGTAGTGGTCTGTGAATACATCAATATGTGCTCTATATAAATATTGATGATATAGCTTGATAGCGAACACCACCACTACTAACTCCAATTCATGAGTAGAATAATTCTTCTCATGCAACTTAAGTTTTCTAGAAACATAGGCAACAACCTTCCCTTTCTGCATTAACACACATCCTAGTCCCACTTTCGAAGCATCACAGAAGATAACAAATCCATCTGTTTTATTAGGCAAGGTCAACACAGGTGTATTGGTTAACCTCGTCTTTAGCTCTTGGAAACTTCTCTCCAACTCGTTTGACCATTGGAACTTAGCCTTCTTCCGAGTCAATTCGGTCAATAGTGCGGATGTGGAAGAAACTCCCTCAACCTCCCTCCGATAATAGACAGCTAATCTTAGGAAACTCCTTATCTCGGTCAATGAGGTTGGTCTAGGCCGATTCTTAGTTGCATCAATCTTCTAGGTATCCACTCGAATTCCACCTAAATAAATCACATGACCTAAGAAAGACACAGATTTGAGCCAAAAATTGCACTTAGAAGATTTTGCATACAAATCATTGTCTTGGAGTGTCTACAAAGCGATCCTGAGGTGATTGGCATGCTCCTCCTCACTTCTGGAATACACCAAAATATCATCAATAAATACGATCACGAACATATCAAGATACTGTCTGAATACTCTGTTCATCATATCCATAAAGACTCCGGGTGCATATGTCAACCAAAAAGACATTACTGAAAACTCAAAGTGACCATATCGAGTTCGAAAAGCCATCTATAGGAAATCATATTCTCTAACTTTCAACTAATGATAGCCTGATCTGAGTTCTATCTTAGGGAAAATAGTAGCACCCTGATGTTGGTCAAACTAGTCATCAATCCTCCGAAGGGGATACTTATTCTTTATGGTCACCTGTTTCAATTGGCGGTAGTCAATACACATTCTTATAGAACAGTCCTTCTTTTGCACGAACAAGACCGGAGCACCCGATGGAAAGAGACTCGATTTGATAAATTCTTTCTCTAACAAGTCCATCAACTGCTTCTTCAAATCTTTTAGTTCTGCTGAGGCCATTCTGTATGGTGGAATAGAAATAGGTTGGGTGTTAGGTAGTACATCAATTCTAAAATCAATCTCCCTATCAGGAGCAACTCCGAGAAAATCCTTAGGAAACACATCAGAAACTCGCTCACAATCGGAATAGACTCAAGAGAAGGGGGCTCAACATCATCAGACTTAACTCGCACGAGGTGATAAATAGATCCCTTATTTGAGGTAAGAAATAAACTAATAATAGGATCGTTCAGAAACTAAAATTTGACAGTCCAAGTTCAGGAATCAACAGAGGTATAGCAGGCATGAAGCCAATCCATACCAAGGATCACATCAAAATCAACTATCTCAAACTCAATCAAATTAGCAAGAGTATCCCTATGATAGATTGGTACCACACAATTTCTATAGATCCTCTCAACTCGAATGAACTCACCAGCAGGAGTAGGAATAGAAAATGGCTCAAGCAAACACTCAGGGAGAATCTAAAATCTATTGGCCATATATGGCGTCACAAAAGAACAAGTTGCACCCAGATCATGTAAAGCATAGGAAAGAAAGGTAAAAACTCAAAGCATACCCATCACGACATCTGGTGCAACCTACTGATCCTGTCAGTTTCCCATCGCATACAGACAGTCTGTCCCACCACCTGCCCCTAGGGTAACACCTCTCTTTTTACCCCTCATTGGTGGTGTTGTGGTAGAAGTCTGGGCCTTATTGCCCTATACTGGACACCTTTCTACAAATGACCAGGTTGCCCACACTTGAAGCAAGTATTCCCTCAATATCTACATTATCTTAAGTGCATCCTACCACATTTCACACAAGGTGGTTTCCTATTAGATCCAAGAGTCGTACTTGCTTGAGACTATTCACCTTGTGGTCTAAAGTTTGACTGACCTTAGGAACTCTTATCATATGTGTGGAAAGAGGTTGGTGAACTGTCAGAAGATGGTGCATAGCTAAAGGATCTCTTCTTGAAGTATGACTTATCTCCCTTACTCTTCTTGCTCTGACTAGCCTCAGGCCCTGCTGATCTAGCATTCTTACTTAAATGCTCCTCTTGGCCTCTCTTCTTATCCTCCTTAGTCTGTTGTACATAGACCATCATCTTGGAGATATTTATGCCTGGGATTAACAATGTCGCCTTGCACTCTCTCTTCACCTATCTACCCAAACTAGATACAAATTTCCTTATTCTTACTCTTATATCTAGAATCATTTCTGGGGCATACCTCGATAGATGCATGAATTTCAGGTACTACACTTCACAGTCATCCTTTCTTGCTTCAGATTCACAAACTCTTCAACCTTTGCCTCTATCAACTCCAAAGGGAAGAAGTGATCGAGGAAGGCACTCTCAAACTCATCCTAAGTAGCTGGCTCAGCATCCTTGTCTTGATTCTCTTCCCGCTGATTGTACCAAACATTAGCCACATCATTAATCGAATAGGCAGTGAGCTCAACTCCCTTGGTCTCAACCGCATGCATAGTCTTCAGTACATCTCAATCGCATGCATAGTCATCGTAGCCACATCATATGCTCACCCGGAATAGATATGTGGGTTCATCCTTAGAAAGTACCTTAGTCTAGAGGTAGCTATCAGCTCATGAGAGTTAGAACTAGTAGTCTGTGAACCCTTGTTCCTGCTCTGAGTATCTACTAACCGCGTGAGCATAGAAATGGATCCTCGAAAGTCGACCTCTAAAGTAGGAGCAGGTGGAGCAGTAGGTGTCATAGGACACACCAGTAGTCCTGGGTGGTCAACCTTAGCCCCTTGTTTCCATTTGAGAAGGCACCTTTGAAGTAGGGTTCTCAGTAGTGCTAGTTGTAGCATTTTTCTGGGTTATGGTGCATCAAGGAGGCATGATCTGCAATCGTGTAAAATATGAACTAGAAAAGTAGTTTTATAGAGTTTTCAACTCTATCTCATGAACTCAGATGACAAGAACGGGTAACAGTTCCTAATGTCCTATAGCCTCCTACTTATGAAATGTGGTACACAACACACTCATAAACAAGACTCTACTAGACACGGCTGATTGAATCCCTAGGACTCTTGAACTTTGTGCTCTGATACCAAGTTTGTTTCGCCCCGGGAGGTTGCCCTTGGCGTGGCTAGCACTTGAAGAACCATTACTGATTTCGCAAGAGAACCACTTGGCCTCATTGTCACATCAACTCGACAGCTGAAGAATAACTCAGAAAGTAAGGTATCATTGCAGAAAGATAAATAAGTGCCTAACTCTACTGTATTATAGCTTATAATGAAGATAAGTTTAGATACAAAATACTTTAGTGTCTATGAAGCCTCTACTCAACCTTCTAGAAAGGCGCCATGACAGGCCATGGACACATCAATCAAAAGTAATTAAAGTATTCAACCATAATAAGAAGATAACAGGACTCCTTCGGAATGTAAGGAGGGCTCACCAACCCTGGATGTTTACTGAACTGGACCTCAATGATACACGGGTTGAAGTCCTCTATCACCTATATTTGCATCATAAAATGATGCAGGTCTAAATGGATGTAAGTATATGAAATACGTTGGTATATAAAATGGCTCAAGAAAAGTAAAGCTCAACTCACTCACCTCGACTCAACAAATCATGGTCAAAAGAGTTTATGTAAGTTTTACAATGAAATTGTTCTTTTAAAATAGGCTAAGTAAACTAGACTCATTTTGAAATCTCACGCTCAATTCAATTTTTCTAGGCGGTTTCTCTTAACCAACATCCTTATCTCGCCACCTTTAGTTAGGTGATGCACAATGAATCAGTATCATTGTGACGCCCGCCCTTAACTTGCCATGGAAAAGGGCAATCAACTCTCTCTTAGATCCAAAATAATTGTCCACTTGCGGGACAAGAGTCGCAAGGCTAGCTGTAATGACTATCCTATGCTGGCAAAGTAGTTGTGTGGGTTAAAGTAGAAGCGTACTCACTCCCCGCTCAGTGCTTGATACTCCTCCCAAGACTAAAATATGCCTGACTCCTCAATCAACTCATCAATGAACATATAAATCAATTCATCAATCAACTAAAAACTCAACCCCATTGGGGTATCTCATCTCAGTCATTCATCAATTCATTCAAACAATGCAAGGTATCAAGTTTAAGTCAGACTTAAACGGTCATTTAGACTCACTTGATTTACTCATCATGTAATGCAAGCAAGATATTCATGTGTAGCAATATACATGATTCAATGCAACATACTCTCATACTCAATAATTCTCGAATTATCCCACTCTAAATGCTCAATTTACATCAACTCAAATATTCAATATGATGAATAGAATCCCATACAAATCATGTGAATTAGGGTTTATGCTACCAAGTATGAAATACATGTGCAAATCACATAGTAAATAATTATTACATGTAGTAGATCAGCTCATGTAATATAACAAGACCTCATGATAGATGCAAGTATTTCAATATTAAAATAGCAATGTTTCTCAAAATCTCAACTCTTTTACTCAAAATCTTGACTCAAGAAATGATGAAAGGGCATGTGAAGGAAGAGGTTTCACACTTTGGTAAGCCTTATATATCTGAGAATAAGGGGGAATCAATCTTCAACTCAATCCTTGCTCTTGTTTGAAAACCTTAGTTTCTTCCTTCTTCTCCTCTTGCTCTCAAGAAAACCCATGTGTGCAGAATGAAGAATAATGCCCTTAGGGTTTATTTAGGACCTCATTCAAGTATAAAAATTTCTATTTTTTAATGGAATAGGTAGGGGAATGGAAAAAAATACCTCTCATTAAAACTGTCGACAAGATCTACAAAACCATGTTTACGACTTGTAATCTCTTCTACGAGTCGTAACTGCCTCTCGTAGATGAAGGTCTGAAAATCTTCGATCTTTGGAAACTAATACGAAACCACACATTATGAGTCATGTTTCCTCTTGTGAGTCAAAATCTCTTCTCATGAATAATATGGTTAGAAATTGATCTTTACTAGAATCTTCCATTAAACCCTCTTCTACTAGTCGTAAAGGGGCTCTACGAGTCGTGAACCCATCTCTTACTCTGAAGGTCCTTAAAACATGAATTACTAGGATTTGCTACGGGACCCCTCCCTAAGACTCGTAAACCCCTCTATGAGTCATAAAGGGCTCTCGTAGAATAATTCTGCATTTTTCCTCAGACTCATCCTCACCAATCCTCTGCACACATGTTTAGGATGTCTTAGATGATATTTTTAGTATATAGTAGTTGAACTTATCGCATGTATCGTGTTTTTGAAGTTTTATAAAATATCCTGAAAATTGGTGTCCATTAAGATTTTTGAGTAGGTGTTGAATTGTAACTATGCATTTTTGAATGATTTAGCAATAGTTGTTCTAATTAAGTGAGGCAATTTGATACATGAAGCATGATCTGCTAGTTTTTGTTGGCTGTGTATGCAATTTCATATGTGTGTGAGCTGATTGTTTTATATTCTTGCATTAGGTATTGATTTAGAACTGTCCTTCTTACTCTAAGTTGGATTGGAGATTATATGGACTAGGAAGGGATCTTAGGCCCTTGTTCTTTGAATTAGTCCACTTTTGCCTAAAATGACCAACCAAAGGAGAAATTCAGCCCTTGTTCCAAATATTTGAGCCTTACATCTACCATTTCTTTTTTAACACCTAATTATCCTAACCTTGTCTGGTGAAATACTCGAATTGGCTTTGGTCTATTCTTGAGCATTGTGC
>JAPFFP010022632.1:0-16317 GCA_026153255.1 Solanum medicagineum
GCTGACTTAGTCATTGGAAACTTTACATGCATGCGGAAGCTTTATAAGATGAACCTTTTGAAATATTAATAGAAACTAAAAAGAACTCAACCATGCTTTATACAAAGTCCGAACATAGCTCTTTATACAAATAGTTATAATGCTTAAAATGTCTAAATGAAAAGACTAGACTGACTCAGTAATCTGTCCATGAAGCCTCTACTATACTTAAGATAGGTGTCGCAACAAGACCCACGGCTACCTAACTGTAAAATAAAATACATAACCAACTCACTAGAGTCCTCTGAGAGTGAAGACGTCTCACCATTACTTCTGGAAAGCTGTCATACTGAATATATGCTATTGTGTGATACCTGAATCTGTATCATAAAATGATGCAGCGCCAAAGATCCTAACCCTGAATGACTATGTGCCCTCATCGAGAAGAATTACCCATGCGCACCACTACGAATCTAGTCAGAAGATCAAGGATGGGTACACCAACAACTCCCACTCTCTGAAAAGATGTCTCCAATATCTTCAAGATTCTATAGGCTTGCCCTTAATGTAAATGTAGACCTAGTCGAAATTTTCCTTATAGGATCACGTAGCTCTTTGCTTGGCTGTAATGTAGGCTGTGGGTAGGTGCGATACATTTATGGATATGGCTAACATGGTTCAATTCCCACGCGCTCGTGGCACACCCTTCACCTCTTCTCATGCCCCATTGACTCACAACCCTTCTTAAATTAAAGCTGTGAGTACCTCTATTTATATAATTTGACCACCCAATAAACTCCTTACAAACACGTGGACATTTTAAACAAATAATGACTAAGCAAAGGGAAAATTAAAAACAAAATTTCATTCCAGTATCAATCCGAGATGGATCTGCGACGTGGAGGTATCGCAGACCAGCACTGTATTAACTAGCATATTTTCTGCCCAAAACAGTGTGTATCCATGATTGCTCCGCGACGCGGAAGCAACGCGGACCCCTACTGTTTTGGGAGACTTCCTAACTACTTTTCTCTTTCTTTTATTTCTTTTTCTTGACACTTTCTCATTTCGCATACTCTTGGGTGTCCACTCCACTTCCCTCTTTTTTTTTCACTGTGCTCAAGCGCTAGGGAATTAGGATCAAAATCAGGTAATTCATCAAGAAAAAGGGATTAGCTTGAAACGTGGTTAGTTAAAGAATAGGCTAAGGCTTAGGGCTAACTAGGATTGTTTCCATCTATCAACAAAATGCCTAGATACTTTCCTCTATTTTCGATTCCTCTCAAGTCTACTCTACATACCGGGCAAGTTCTCGAACCCATCACAACCGAGACTCAAAATTCGCTCACTCACTCATGGCACATTTTCATCCCAAGTTTAGTACTAGAGTTCCTATTATTTGATTCCCATGAATTTATTTAATTAAGCATGCATACAATAGCGATTCACAGGGCTCAAACAACCACCCTTAACTATGTTCAAAGGTTCGTACTCGATGGTTGTTCGCATACTACCACACTCTATATGAACTCGATTTGACAAATTCCCTTAGGACGGTCGTCATCCATCCATCATAGGGGCCTCCTCACTCAACTATGACTAATACACAGCTAATATCAATAGCCATACAACTACCAACAATCAAATGCATTCACAAAATATTAACACAAAATCATCCATGCATCAAAGTAGTATTTAGCCATCATTCATAGACCCAACAAAATTAAAAGATGTTCAACCCTAAATTAAGATGTTCAAACATAAGCATAAGGCAGAAATAATAAAAAAATCATATGGTATTAATACATGCCAAACATAGAATATCAGAAGCATTATCAAAGTAAAAGGAATTCCTCCCCCAAACTTCAACTTTGCACTGCCCTCAGTGCTAACCATACGTAACCTGCAAGGTGCGAACTGCGGTGATCAGGCATCACCAGGTCCTGGTAGGATGGGTTCACCGCCTATATACACTGGAGGTGCATCAGCTATGTCATCTTCCTTAGCCTTCTCATCATCCTCATCCTTATCCTCGTGCTCCTCCCCTGGGTCTGTAGGAATGTCATCATCCACTGGCTTAGTGAACCGGGGTCCAATGTGTAGCACGGCTTTGGCATGATCGTTTAGCGGGTATTCCACCTCAACCTCTTGTAATTTGTCTCTCGAGAAAGGTCGTCCACTAGTCTGGTATCTCAGCATCTCTAGGTCATACATGCAACCCATAATCAACTCATCCCGGTAGGCCCTCTCTGTTGCGGTCAGGACTGGGCCCGTGTGCACGTCAGGCCCCTTAATGTTAGTGGCAACATAAGGGGCCCTGAATGACTGGGAAGTAATCTGCCTATTCCTCAGGGACACCTGCAGCACGACACAATGCAATAATAAGGCCCCCAAAGGCATACCTGCGACCCTTATAGGTCTTTGCCTTCCGCATCGCTAGTCTGAAGATTGCCCCATAGTTCAGCTGCATGTACTTTATGATTACATATATGAGGCACACTCTATCTCTCGTCATATTGGTGAAGTGTTGCCTGGAAACAAAGAGTGCATCATGATCTTCACCGTGACTCTTGCCTCCCTGGACAAGTGAACAAAAGGAAAAGAGAGGTAATAGCCCCACTCAGTATGTCGGACCCATCTCACCGTGCGCCTACGCCCAGAAATAGTGTGCTTCGTGTCTTGGTAGGGTGGGCGAAGGCACAACATGTTGAAAGCTCCTACTGAGGCCTCTTAAGGGGTGCCCAGGATTCGGTTGATCGCTAGCGGTGTGAATTTGACCTCCAATCCACGAACCAACACCATTTGGTACCGCGGTTCTAAGCTCATGTTGGCGTAGAATTTCCTAATCAAGCTGACATTACATGGCATAGGTAGTCGGAACAAGAACCCCAAACTCAATTGATTGCAATGGTTTAGAATTTGGGGGTACTCATCCCAAAAGGAATATACGTCAATAGGGACATCGGGATAGCACTTTGTCTCGTTATGAGACTGGTACCACCTCTTTCCCTCTCTGTTGACAGCATTGAACCCGTATTGAGGTTTCTGACCCCTCCTAGTGTCCTTGGCCACATCCAGGATATCTCGTGGCCATTTTCTTGTGTTGGTGGCTTAAGGCCTGCTTAACGATCCGCCTCGGCATACACTTGAAGACATCTTACCTGCAAAACACAAGTGCAAAAGCTGTGCTTACTCAAAATTAGGACCCCACACTTAAACTCAAGGTGGTATGGCGAGAGTACTCAGACTTCCCCAAGTCATATGGCCTATATCACTGCATCATTACACGCTCCCACATCATAGTCGACAGTTATAACAGTACCACTTCACATTCAAGTCGATGGTGAACAAATAACCCCCCTAACCAAGAGGCATCAACCTCATACTTGTACAAAAAAAATGATTCAACCCCACATTGGAACGTTTGCATACACACACAAGTCTATTTCAAACTCCATAAGAAATGTGTAGACGAACCCACATCAACCCTTGCAAAAAGTTCCAAGAACACCCATCATCACATTGCTTGAATTCACCCTATACTTGAATATTAGGCATATGCCAACATTGAAACAACCATTAAATTACAAAGCATGTGATAGAACTCATAAATCCCCCAATTTTTACCCAATTTTGGGTGCAAATTCGACCTAGGGTTTGTACCCCCACAAATCATACACAAAACTCATCCCCAAGAACCAATCAAACCCGATTCCAGATTACCCAATATGAATCCACAAGTGAATAGCAAGAAACAAGTCAGCCCTTGCGCAATTTCCCCCAACCCAACTATAGTTCCCTACCTCAAAACTTCGAACTGACGCAAGAATGGAGTTCAGAGCAAATACCTGTGGTGTCGGCAAGAATAGAGGAGAGGATGCCTGGGAATGCGACGTGGATGAATTTGAATTTGGGTGTGAAAGGGGGGAAGAAAAAGGGAGAAAATTAGAGGAGAAGGGGAATGGGGTCGGGGAAATCGTGAACAAAATGGGGGTATTATCACGTGGGGGGTATTTAAATAGGGTGGGCCACGTCTGTAATATGGAAAATTTAAACATTATCATGTTCCCTCTGTGTCGTGGAGTGAACATGGACCTGCACTTAATGTAATTTATTCATGGATGCGAAAACAGTAAACCTTCGTGTCGGCTCCACGACGTGGAGGCAATGCAAAGAGACACTTTGCGAAAATCACATACCTAGGTGCAAAAACAGTATGCATTCGCGTTTGATCCGCGCTGCGGAGGCAATGCGGACCCACACTTACTCAAATTTTTACCTGGGTGCAGAAACAATAGGCATCTGCGATGGGTCCGCATCGCGGGACCATCGCGTATGCTTACTATTTTGATCAACAATTAAGTTCCACTTTTTAGCTTCGTGCCCCAAAAAATTCCCCAAATACCTGGACATGCTTGAAAATACTAAAACAATGGAATAGACCAAGTAAAAAGAAAGGATTCCCAATGGATCAAAGGGAATTGAGGACCAAAAAACTTACACATAATTTGTGTAGGATCTGCGCTGCGGAGGCATCGCAGACCTGTCCTTGTGCAAATTTTTCTTACTCTTTAATGGGATCTGTTTTCTAAGGGAAAATAAACACAACTATGTTACCTCATTATCGGTTGCCCCCTATGCAGCGCCTAATTTAACATCACGACACGACACATGATGTGCTCAATCATCTTTGGCCAACTTGATGGCATCCACTGTTAGATTCGCGTCCACACCGTAATGGTGCTTGACACGCTGACCATTCACCAAAAAAGTTTGATTCGTGGTCAAGTCCTTGAGCTCCACTGCAGCATGGGGTGTGGTCGCTACCACCACGTATGGTCTGCTAAATTTGGACCGCAATTTCCCTGTAAATAGTTTAAGACGTGAGCTAAATAGTAGTACCTATAGGCTCGGGTCAAAGTTCCACTTGATTATGTGCCGATCATGCCACTTCTTCGTCCGCTCCTTGTAGAGCTTAGCATTCTCGTAATATTGGAGCCAAAATTTATCCAACTCCTCCAATTGCTCAAGTCTCTTCCTTCCATAGAGCTCAGGGTCAATATTCAGCTACTTAATCGCCCAATACGCCTGATGCTCGAGCTCTATGGGCAAATGACATGCCTTGCCATACACAAGCCTATAAGGAGAGGTTTTGATTGGAGTCTTGTACCAGTCCAATATGCCCATAATTCTTCATCCAGTTTTTCTGCCCAATCTTTCAGGGTGTTGCAATATCTGCTTCACATCCCAGTTAAACACCTCCACCTGTCCACTGGCTTGTGGATGGTATGTTGTGGCTACCTTGTGCCGTATCCCATATTTCTCCAGCAAGTTCTTCACAGTTTGGTTTAAGAAATGGGTCCCACCCTCACTGATAATGGCCCTTGGAGTACCAAACTGTGTGAAGATGTTCTTTCGGAGGAACTTGATCACCACTTTCGCATCATTGGTTGGAAGGGCCGCTACCTCTAGCCATTTGGAAACATAGTCCACAGCTACCAGAATATAATGGCACCCGAATGATGGTGTAATGGACCCATAAATGCCCCAAATATCGAAGATCTCCACTTCCAAAATGTTGTTTAACGATATCTCATGCCTCCAGGATATAGCACCTGTCTTCTAGCAAGCATCATATGCCCTAGAGAATTGAACAGTATCTTTAAATAGGGTGGGCCAGAAGAAACCAAATTGTAATACCTTATGCGTTGTCCAGTCATCACCATGATGGCCCCCATATGGAGAGGCATGGCATCTCTCTAGAATCGGCTTCATGTCTGCCTCTAGAACACACCTCCTTACCATACGGTCATCTCCCTGCTTGAATAGGTACAGCTCATCCCAGACATATGCCTTTGCATCGTGGGCCAGCCTTTTCTTCTGTTGATATGTTATATTAGGTGGAAACACACCACTTACTAAGTAAATTACAATATCCGCATACTATGGTAATTGTTCCACCTCAATGGCTAGTAGCTACTAGTCCGAAAACTCTTCTCTGATTTGTAGTTTCTCACCTTTGTGAGCATCAGTCTCCAGATGAGATAGATGATCAACAACCTGGTTTTCACTCCCCTTCTAATCTCTGATTTCGATGCAAACTCTTGGAGCAATAAGACTTATCTGATCAAGCACAGCTTGGCATCCTTTTTGTTGAACAAATACTTCCCTGCCGTGTGGTCTGTGAACACCACCACTTGGGTCCTCAGCAAATAAGCTCTGAATTTATCAAACGCATATACTAGTGCCAGCATTTCCTTCTCAGTAACTGTATAGATGCTTTGTGTTGCATCCAAGGTCTTGCTGGCATTGTATATGGAGTGAAAGACTTTATCTCTGTGCTAACCCAGTACTGCCCCCACTGTTGTATCACTGGCATCATACATTAGCTCGAAGGGGATACCCCAATCAGGTGCTACCAAGATCGAAGCCCCTACCAACTTTTTCTTCAGTGTATCGAACGCCTGTAAACAAGATTCATCAAAGTGACATGATACCTCTTTCTTCAATAGGGCACACAATAGCTTCGCGATCTTGGAAAAGTCTTTAATAAACCTGCGGTAGAACCCTGCATGTCCTTGAAAACTCCAAACTCCCTTGACCGACACTGGTGGTGGAAGCTTGTTGATCACCTCTATCTTTGCTCTGTCTACTTCTAACCCTTTCCTGGAAACTTTGTGGCCTAAGACTATCCACTCCTTAACTAGGAAGTGACATTTCTCCCAATTAAGAACGAGGTTAGTTTCCTCGCATCTAGCTAGCACTCTATCCAAATTCTACAAGCAGCTCTCAAACGATCCCCGAAGACAGAGAAATCATCAATGAACACCTCCACAAAGTTCTCTACCATACCATGAAAGATCGCCATCATGCACCTTTAGAATATGGATGGTGCATTGCACAACCCAAAGGGCATGCGCTTGAAGGCATACGTCCCGTATGGGCACGTGAAAGTTGTCTTTTCCTGGTCTTCAGGTGCAATGGTGATCTGCTTGTACCCTGATAATCCATATAGAAAGCAATAGTATTCCTTCTAAGCTAGTCAATCCAATATCTGGTTGATGAAAAGCATGGGGTAATGATCTTTTCTGGTGGCCTCATTCAATTTCCTATAGTCCCTGCAGATTCGCCACCCCGTCACCGTCCTTGATGGAATCAACTCGTTCTTCTCATTGGTAACAACTGTCGTCTTGCCCTTCTTGGGGACACATTGTACAGTGCTTACCCATTTGTTGTCTGATATGGAGAAGATAATCCCTGCATTCAGCCACTTTATAACCTCCTTCTTCACTACCTCCTTCATGATTGGGTTAAGCCTCCTCTGCGGTTGAGCCACCGGCTTGTGACCCTCCCCTATGAATATTTTGTGCATGCATAGGGCTAGGTTGATGCCATGGATATCAGACATCTACCACCCCATGGCTCTCTTTCGCTTTTTCAACACCGCAACAGCCACTTCTACCGGGCTGCAGTCAAGGAAGCAGACAAGATTATAGGTAATGTATTATTTTTGCCAAGAAATTCATACCTGAGATGTGATGGTAGCTACTTCAACTCCATTTTAGGAGCTTCTTCCACTGATGGTTTGGGAGGTGGTCCCAACACCCTGTTCAAGGGTTCATTCATCTTTTTCAACATAATCACATTGTGAGCATTCAGCACACTTTCAATCTCTCGGGCCTTAGCATCATCCACTAGCCCTTGATTTAGCAACACCTGGGCTAGTGGGTCTTTAATCTCAACCTAGCTCATAGCAATTGCAGTGTCTGTTACTGTGATAGCTGCTAGATCCTCACACACAGCTGGTAGCTTCATTGCCTTGTAGACATCAAACATTTCTACCTTATCATGGGCTCGCATGGTGAGCCTTCCTGCTGCAACATCAATCAACGCCCCTCTTGTAGCCAAGAATGGGCGCCCTAGTATAAATGGACCTCAGGGTCAGGCTCAAAATCTAGGATGACGAAGTCTATAGGGAAAATGAGAGACCTAACTTAGACTAAGACGTCCTCCATCACTCCATCTGACCTTGCCACTGACCGATTGGCTAGCCGCAATACAATAGTTGTGGGCTTCAGCCTTCCAAGCCCCAACTTTAAGAACATAGATGTGGGCATGAGATTTATGCTAGCCCCAAGATCACACAAACCCCTAGCATTCAGATGGCTCCCAATAGTTACTTGCACAGTGAAGCTTCCTAAATCTTTTAGTTTAGCTGGAAAGGTGATTTGTTGAGAATCTTGGAGTAGCAGGCCTCTGTCAGTGCCACAGTCTCATACTCTTCCCATTTGGTATTGTAAGCAACGATATCCTTGACCTATTTAGCATATTTTGAGATCCCCTGCAAAACATCAATGAAAGGTAAGTTAATTTGTACCTGTTTCAGCAACCTGATGAATTTTTGAAAATAGTCGTCCTCCTTCTTCTTCTTGAGATTTTGCGGGAACGGAGGAGGAGGTTTTGGTAATGGTGTGGCCTCATCAATAGTTACCCCTCCACATTCTTCTACTTGGGAATCAATTCCGTTAAAGGTCTCCCACTCCATGTACTGACTGCATTCACTTGTTTTGGGTTGGGATCAATGTTGCCTAGCAAGCCCCCTTGAGGACTGGAATTTATTGAAGTGGCTAACTGTCCCAACTACTTTTCTAAGTTTAGCAGATCTTGTTTGTTCCTTTGGATTTCTTCTTCTTGTCTGTCTTGATTGGCCAAGATCTGTCTCAGCACCTCACTATCAGTCATGGTGCTCGGATTAACCTGTCTTGCAGGCTATTGGACCGGCTGATTCTGATATGCATTTTTGCCGTGTGGTCTTTGCTGTGGTGGCCTATGATTCTGTTCGTTGCCACCCTATGAGGAGTTTGGGTGATTCCTCCACTTCGGGCTATACGTGTTCCCGAATCCTTGGTAGCCTCCTCTGTTAGTATTGCCCACAAAGTTTTCTACATCAGGATTAGATCCGCAGGATTCATCTGTGTGGTCTCCTCCCCCACATACATCACACCAGCCCAATGATTGCTATTGTACCATATTCATGGGGGCTTGTTTCTGACTTGCTGACCTACTGACAATGGAACCTGCTATTTTAGACCCAACACCAGGTTATTGAAGCTCGTGGTTATCATGTTCTGCATCGTTGACATTTGGGCCTGCAGGCTGGATATAGTATTAATCTCCAAGACCCCTACCTGTTTCTACATTGTTGGTCTACTAGATCCTCCATTTCATTCTAGATTGCACTGAGCAATTTTGTTTAGAAGAGCATGTAATTCATCATATGTCTTCTCTAACACTTGACCCCCTGCAGCTGAATAAAGAAGAATCTTGGTATTGGGTTCCAACCCTTCACTGAAGGTATGGACCAATACCTCATTAGCTTAGCAATGGTGTGGGCAATTTATCAATAGAGTTTTGGACCTGTTCCACATCTTATATAGATACTCCCCAACCCTCTGCTTGAAGCTCAGGATCTCACTTCTTAACTTAGTTTTCTTGCCCGATGAGAAGAATCTGGTGAGAAACTTACGGGACAAGTCAACCCATGATGCTATGGAGTTCAGTGGATCAATTTGTGACCACCTCTGAGCTTCCCCCAACAGTGAAAAGAGGAACAATGTCATCCTCACGTTGTCACGATTCAACCTCGTGGGAATGAAAGTAACAGCAATCTCAAGAAAAATTCTGAAGATGGACTTATGGATCTTCATAAGGAAGCCCGGTGAACTGCCCAGTAAAGTGTAGCAAATCGGACCATGTTCTATTTGAGCTCCCACCAGCCACCAGGCTCAGGCTTGATAAAATAGCTCGTGACATTTGTAGTTCTCGGGATTCTACATCCCTTACTACCTAGGTGTTGGTGCTGTATTAGGAGCCAGTGCTACTGGTTCGGGTGGGTTGTTGTTCGCCATGTTCTCTACAACAGGATCAACCTCCACCTTATTATCCTCTTGCTCTTCCAGCTCAACCAATTCAATTAGAAGTGTTTCAACCAAAACTCCTGCTCTCCTCTTTGATAAAAGAGTCTTAATTTTCGTTTTCCTGCACAAAAACACTGCTAAGATCAAATATAACGATCACCACAAAACTAGATAACTTCGATAATAAACCAATTCATTTCAAATCCCCAGCAACGGCGCCAAAAACTTGTTGCTTCCATAGCACACATAAGTGTATGTGGTCTCACAAGTAATACAGTGGCCCTATTTAAGGAGTCAGGTTGTCCAACCCAAGCTATTTGATTGTAATTAGTCTTTTCTCTTGGTTATCACATTTCTAGTGCTTTTATTAAAAAGAGCTGTTGTTTTACGGAAAATAAATTGTAAACGAAATAACTTCTAATAAACTAAGGTGACTTTCACACAAGATATCAATTAAAGATGTAATTCCAGGGTTGTAACTGTTACGACTCTGTTTAGTCTTAACAATATCTCTCTACGCCTAGTTTCCTGATTATTGATTCATGGGATTTAATGTACCTGAACAGGGTTGCACGCCTCTGCCGAACTACCATTATTGACTGCCCAACTACATCATTGGGTGGGGATATACAGACCAATAAAAATGCATCAAAGCTATCTTCCCGTATGTGAACCAAGCAAAGTGTAAGGGTAGTTATCACAGGTCTCCCTTACACGAATCAACATAGTTTCCTAGTATTGAACAAGCTCCCTATGCTATTGTGTTCTATCCACTCCAACATCTCTCGATTCCAGAGTGAACAACAAATTTACTCCCTAGTTGGCCAGACTTTGAAGTATAGATATAAATAAAATACGAATAATTGAAAGAAACCATTCATAGACGTCAAAAGTTAAGAAATACACATAGTCTATGGCTACAACCCCAGAATATGGACACTTAGCCACTCATGGACATGGAATATATCATGAATGAAGTGGAAAATATCAAAAACCAAAATTTAAAGATTAAACTAACCAACTTCTTGGTGGAAAATAGTTCTCTGTCACTTTTACAGTGCTTCTTGCGTAAAAACCAATGTTAAAACCTAAAGTCTAAGATAAAGAAATAATAAAGATCCCCTTTTTTTATTTTTCCACGTCGGGTCCTCAGGTCCACGATGCGGACCCCTTATTTTCCTATATCCTCGCTTAAATTGCATACTGGGCAAATCTACACAATATTGAACAGGTCCGCGATGCAGACCTAGCACCTCCTTGGGTTTCGTGCCTTTTTGCATTTTACAACTTCCACAACCTTGTTCCCATGTCTGCCACGTGGATTTTTGGTCTCTTAGTTGCTTCTGGTGATCTTCATTCTCCAAGTTCCGGGTTGTGCTCTTCCATCGAGTCCGGGTTTAACCCCAAACTTTCCAATTAACTCCCAATCCTGTAGAAACAAAACCAACAGGCGCATTTGGCCCTATATCTGCAAAATAATAGAAAATGACACTCAAACACCTAGACTCTGTTAATTTGTCCTCAGAATTTATTCAATTTATGGGCAGTATTGGCTAATTAGGCATATAAATACGCCTCAGATTAGTCTTCACATGTCCCAACATTGTTACATGTCTCTACAAAGTGTACAACATGTTGCTTTAGATTTACCTTGCCCTCAAACTGTTGGAACTTAGGAGGTTGATAACCGGCAGGCATTTTGAGGTTATCAATCCTTGTAGTGTAAGGCTTGGCATAGATGTGGGAAGACTTGGTGGAGACCTCATACTTATCCTTAATAGTCCCTTCAATGAACTCCTTCAATCGATCAAGTGGGATAATTCCCTCAAAAGAGACTGGCATATCCTTGATATGTGATGCTTTCTTCGTAGGATTTTCAGTCTCGTGAACTTCAATGCCTTTTCCAGATGCATGAATAGATTCTCCATCTAGTAAACCATCTATCCAATCAATCAACTTGTCAATGCGGGATTCTTGACTTTGCACATGCTTGGTCAATCCCTCAATTATTTTTGCCAAAGTCGTAAGTTGATCCTCCATGGATGAAGCATCAGTTACCATTGCTTACATGACTATTGGCAATGGACTTTTGTGTGAATCAATCATCACAGGGCTCACATCACGTGAACCTTTCTTCGTGATAGAGTTCTTAGAACTAGGAAGCTCAAGTGAAGCTAAAATCCTTTCAATCTTTTCAGCAATATTGTTTCCTCCATTCGCAGCATTTATTGATGATCTTACTGCTCTCGGAGTTGAAGACCTAAAGACAAGAATTGATATGGACAAAATATAAAGTGTTTATTGTCCTAACATGGTAGTCTTTCTCCTCATAATAGCACCAAAGCTCCCCAAGGTAACACCAAGAATTCCATCCACTTTAATAGAGAACTTGGAGTCAGCAGTGTTGGAGAAAGTTGATTGGGAGTTAATCTTCTTAGAAGCCATTTTAATGTTCTTTGATTCTTGAAAAGTTGAGATGAAAGGTAGAGATTGTCCCACTGGGCATGCCAGAATTTGTAGCTAATACAATTCATGTTGAAAAAATAATAACAAGAACGAAATATCACAATAATTGCACTATCAGATTTCAAAATGTGATGTTACAATCTCTATGAATCCTCTGATTAACCTTTTCAACTGTAAATTCAAGAGCTCTTGAGCTTGATCTTGAATCTGAAATTTGTTCTTGAACTTGATCTTGAAATTTGAATTTATTCTTTATGTTGTTCTTGAAACTTGAATATGTTCTTGAGCTTGATCTTAAGTTCAAGAACTTTAAGTGCTTGAATTTTTGAATTTTTGAACTTTGTAGAGAAACTTGCAGCATTTGATCTACGAGCTTTCTCTAGCTTTTTTGTTAGAATTATTCCTTTCTTTAAATTAGGAAGACCTCTATTTATAGTTGTAGAATAGATGAATTATAATAGGAAACACTTGTCATGCCCCAAGTCTACACCCTAGACATGATTGGCACTCAGGAACCATTGTTGGTCCCTAAGTGAACCCTTGGCCTGACTGACTTACTCAATTTGAAACTTTACATGCATGCGGAAGCTTTATAAGATGAACCTTTTGAAATATTCAATAAAACTAAAAAGAACTCAACCATGATTTATACAAAGTTTGAACAAAGCTCTTTATACAAATAGTTATAATGCTTAAAATGTCTAAATGAAAAGACTCGACTGACTCACTAATTTGTCCATGAAGCCTCTACTATACTTCATATAGGTGTCATAAAAAGACCCACGGCTACCTGACTATAAAATAAAATACATAACTAACTCACTAGAGTCCTCTGGAAGTGAAGAGGTCTCACAACCGCTTCTAGAAAGTTGTCGTACTGAATATTTGCTAACGTGTGATACCTGAATCTACATCATAAAATGATGCAGTGCCAAAGGTGTTAGTAAGTGGAATGTACGGTATGTAAAATAGTCAAAACAGGAAAACTCAAGATTTAATGATCAAAATCATAGCTTTAATGCTAAACATAATGCAATCACATAAGTAATGCATTATAGCAAAATATCTGATTTAATGCATTAGTAAATGCAATTTTGTCTATGTCTGAAGATAATGTATACTATAGCTTGGGGAGTTTCTCTAATCGACAACCACCACTATAAGTTTCGTGATGATACAACGTCTTACCCACACTGTCAGAGCCTTCCATACTTTACCGGGGTAAGAAACGAAAACTAGGGGAGTGGATTCATCCCCAAACTAGGTCATCTCAGTGACAAGTAAGGAGTTGTACCTTGGTACAATCCTATCTTCCGCTGGCTACGTAGTTTCTGAGTTCAAGTAATTATTATCACTCTCACTTATATCGGTGCTCAATACAACTCCTAAAATAAATTTTGTAATGTTCATATCTGAAACATGTCCCACTCTAGGGATAAACTGAAACTATACTGCTTGGAGCCTTGGCTCAACATAATTCCTATAAACTAGTTTTTTTTCTCAAAACTAATAATGTTTTCTCAAACTCTGAAACTTATGTATGAAGAATAATATTGCAAAATACCTTAACTGTCTGAACTATTCTTTTAAATCTGACATGCTATACTCAAAAGATAGTGTAGTAAATAGACTACTTGTATAACTCATGCTAATATGTTTCTTTGATCAACTCATACTTTGAACTGAATAACCTTTCATGAATTTCAATAGAGTCATAATTATATGAACATAATGTCTTATCATTCAAATCTCAGCTTGACAATAGAATAATAGCAAACCATAATATGGAAAATAACTCTCGATTCTAGTTAGGGTTCTTGTAACTATAGTGGTACTTCAAGAATTTAAAGAAATCTACTCAACAATGAAGTTCTTAGCATAATAATAATGGAATAATAAGAATTTCATAATAAGGTTCTCCATAAGATCATAGGAATGAAATTGGCTTGACTTTTGACTGGGATTCTTGATAATAAGTATAGCAGGCACAAAAATAAGATTTTAGGTAGCCTTACATACCTGGAAATTAAAGAGTAAACGCAACTCAACGGACCACAATTGAATACATGGAAACCCTAGTTTCTCTTCTCTCCTCCGCTCAAAGTCTCCTTTTAATTTAGAGTAATAGGACTTAAGAATAGGTTTTAAAACTCTTTTTAAGCCAAAAACGACTTATATTGGTCATGGATTAAGTCTAGAAGAGGTGGGGAAATGTCTGGAATTCTCTCAAAAGATTTAAAATTTTGAACTTCGGTGGAACAGGTCGAGGGGACTGGTCCGCGACGTGGACTTGTCACATACCTGTGCTTTTTCTTTCAAAAATTTTCCGAACGAGCTTTCCAATCCCCATCAAAAAAAATTTTAAAAAAATTAAGTCTGGGTCCGCGACCTGGGCACGTCGCAGCCCTAACGCATACTCACACTATTTCAATTTTCAAATTGAAAATTTATTTTTTGATTTGGTTGCTCTAAAATCCAAACGAGGCCATTCTCCTACTCAATTTTTCGTGCTGATTGCAAATTTGGCCTTGAATTTGCCATCGGAGCATAGGAAGACGCATTATGCACACATCTCTCTTCTAGAGGTATTTTAGTAATTTCTAGGGTGTTACAATATCACCCCCTTGGGATCATTCATCCTCAAATGATGAGGATACTATGGTTTACTTCAAGGCATGAACTTTACTTAAGAATTTAGGCAAGCAACATTACTCAACTGAAACTATAATCAACCTCAAGGATTGAGGGGAGAATTTACCTTCCGGATCATCATAAAAAGGGATGGATAGAATACAATAACTCCGGTACTAGATACTCAAATAGTCAACACAAGGATGAACATCAACTTAAGGCAGAAACTCAACTAGATAATGGACATCAAATCTGTATAGAGAAGAAGGTTACCATCTCGAACACTTCCATCAAAATTTCTAATGACTCTAAAAGAAGGATATTGGCCTGATGTAAGGATAGAACTACTATGTACTAAAAGATCCAACCTTCAAAGCAACCATTCTCCCCAACTATGCTCTTCTTCTTAAGTTCTACACCTCATTAACTAAAGCTTGTAACTCTTATCATCACTTAAGTCTATTGCATACTCTTATCGTGTTCAAGCCTATCTCAAAGTCACAAAGTGCTACCCGCAAGATGATCAACTTATGCCAATCTAATCCATAAGGATTATGTTTTGCACTTCCATTGAGAATTTCTTATAGAGAATACTATTCCCATACATCTACTTGGAATCGGTTGTAAACGTCATCAATAGCCTACAACTATCATTCACTTAGTGGCGATCACACATTCAATCCTATCATTCTAATCACTTTATAGCTTTTTAGAAGTCAATATTACTTAGAAATCTTTAAACTTATGATAGCACCTCTACAGCCACAATCTTATTAGCTCCTATTAGGAGGCACACCAATCTACTCTTACCTATTTTTTGTACATAACAAAAATCTCATCTTTTTTTTCTCTCTCTCTGCCTATAACCTTAAATGGGATAAGCATACTATAACAGTCACCATAAGTGACACCCATTCTCTTTCATCTGTCACTACTCATCTACTATCATGAACATCACTATCAATACCAAAAGAAGAAATTATTAGAAGGGCTTAGAGTATAATATCATAAGCACGATTCATTCAGGAAATTTGATGTGAGAACATTCATAACATAATATGATGCCACTAGTGTTTTAGGGCTCGTCACGAGTTTATGGAGTTGTGTATATTGTGATGCTCAATTCTTGTCTTGGCTAACATAAAGCTGGAAACTATTAGTTCCTGAGCATGAACATGGATCAACATAAAGTGAATGGGTTTAAATCATAGGCATGGTTCCCTTGCATAAGATAGGAATAAAGTATCATCACGATGAAGTATAAGGAATATATGAGATAGAAAAGCATCAATGTCTCATTCTGATCAACTCAGCATTATGAAAA
>JAPFFP010022643.1:0-39127 GCA_026153255.1 Solanum medicagineum
AATTAGCGTCAATTTGTCCAAACCATGTCATGTTTCATTTGAATTGTACTAGTAGTGTAAGATGTGGGGTGTTACAGGTAACCTCCTTTAACTCATAATTCACACTTCTCATACTTAGCATACAATGCCTCTTACCCTAAGATTTGCAACACTACGCCCATAGGCTCCACAAGCTCTAAATAAATCAACACTTTATTGCTAGAGACCACCACAAACATAACATGGTAGGGACTAGAGACCCCATTCATGAGACCCATAGACATAATGGGGGCATAAGTCAACTCAAAAGACACTACCGCAAATTCAAATTATCGGAAAGGATTTTCACTAACCCATTGATTATCAGAATCACCTCAATAGAAATAACTTAGGTTAAACGCCCTTAACTCTTACAAGATGATAAATTCAACCCTTAGAGATCAATTGTACCTTAAGGCAGAAATGGACTTACCCCTCCGTATCCACCTTACATGTCCCCACTCAAGGATGTGTTCATTAGGGAATCAAAATCTAACTCTACTGTCCCTACAATCCAAGGAACACAATATCTACACAACTAATCCATCCTAAGTATGGTATCAAAATCCACCACATCAAACCCAACAAGTCATAAGGCGAGACCTAATGCAATATAAACATGGAACAACACCCATAAACTTTCAAGAACAATAAGCTCACCAACGAGATAGACATCAAAAAGAGTTAGGGACACGCATGAAACTCACTAGCAACCCAAAGAAAAATGAAAGGAATAGTGGCACACCAGGTCCATCAATCCAAACACATCAAAGGTGAAAGAAATTTCAACATATCAGTAACAACATTGGGCATCTCATCCCCTCTTTGAGCCTCTTGATCAACATGACCACTTTGATCTAAAGGCCGACCACCCTTACACCTCCTTCGAACATATGGAAAATCGACTAGCTTATGACCCAGTTCACTACACCCAAAATAAAACATTTGTCTTCCTCAAGTACGAGCCACCATGGTTCTTTCCATACCTTTTACACTTGGGATTAGTCATCCCACTATCACCTCCTTTACTCTTATTGCATTTATGGGGGCAATCCTTCCTCTTATGCCCTACTTTGCCACAAATGAAACAAGCATTTGTGCCCTTCAAACATGGGCCCCTATGAACCTTACCACATGTTCGGCACATAGCATCACCTCTATCCTTGAGACTTTGGAACTTTCCTTCAATATGGGCCCTCTTCGACTTACTACCTCTCCTCTTTCCAGTTGAAGTCTCGGGAGCACTCACTAGTTGATCGAGGTGAGTTGCCAATTTTCTTGCCGATTTAGCCAATACCCATAGAGCATTGTGAACTTCCGCATTCATTATATCATCGCCTTAAGTAGCTTGAGATATATTCTAAAATATAACAGTTAGGGATTAGCAATAAGCCCTATGGGACCTAACTCTATCGCCCGACATAGATCATGAAGAAGTGAAACATTTCAGAGAACCCCTCATAGCCTCCCATTCATAGTCGTGGCACGCTTCACTATCATGAACAGGACTCTAATCGATGTGGTGTGTTGGAAACCAAGGACCTAACAACCTAGTGCTCTATACCATGTTTGTCATGACCCAAGCCTAGGGATTAGATGTGACAAGGCACATGGGGAACCCAAAGGTACCCCAAGCAAGCCTCTTAACATATCATTACACATCCTTGGTCACAGAAGTAATAAAGTATAAATAAAAGATTGTAAATAGGGATAACCAAGGCTAAGGGACATCTTCCATAGCATAAAACATCTTAGAGTCAAGAGAGTCAAAGCTCATAGCATCAGTACATATCTTGTCCAACAACACCTCTAAACATAGAACTTAGCGGGGGCCAAGACAAACAACTGGGCTCACCGTCATAGTCAAAATATACAATAAAGGAAGAGAGTTTTAATACATGACATAAGAGCATAAACATTGTCCCTGGAATGGAGGACTCACCAATTAGCTTGAGAGAAAGATCGCACTAGCAACGTGGAAGAGGATGATCAAGTGGGGCTTCGGTTCCTACATGGTGATATCATGTAGGCATAGAGTATATGTTAGTACGTTTGAGTGTACTAAGTATGTAGGATGCAATGCAACGAGAGATAGGTAACATAACTGAAATACAAAGCATAGGCAATGAGTAGCATATAATAATCTGGCATGCATGTGAGATGCTATGTAGTAAATTATGCTTATATAGAATATAATACATGTGCAACAAGAGACCACTATCATATTGGTGGATCATCGCACCCTATGACCCTTGGTAATCGAGTTAAAAACCTAATGTGCTATCACAATACAACACATTTGATGCCTAAAGCAAGGGATTGTTTGAGTTCTTAATGCAACCTTTTATGGTTTTTATGTGTTTTTATGTTGTTATTGCAGAAAACAAAGGTTTGGCATGATTTTGGGAGAAAATTGCAGATTTTGCTGAAGTGCAAGACATACGAGTCATCCTACGAGTCAGTACTCAAGCTACGAGTTGTAGGATGATCTCGTAGCATGAAATAGTGAGCAAAATCAGAAATCTTCTAAGTGAAGGTCAACCCTACGAGGCCACTCTACGACTCGTAGGTCTCACTACAACTCATACATATGGGTTCATAGAAAGAAACAGAGAGCTAAAAGTTTGGACAAAGAACTGAAGGCCTAGACTACAAGAGGAGCATACGAGTCATAGACCAAACAACGACTCATACCAGTGGGTCATTATAGTTCAGTCCAAAATGCAATGTGCCTGATACGAGACCCCGATTATGACTCGTAGCTTATCCTACGAATAGTACCTGTTCGACTTACCTGCTGCCAACTGTCTTTTCTATTTACTTTTTAGGGTTAAATTGTAAATACTAGGTTTTCTTAAGAGAGCTGATACATTGGATATTGTAGGGAACACTTTGAATATTCTTAGGGTTTTTATAGGGTTTAGTGTAGATTCTCATTTTTAATTTGAAGACCAACCTTTAAGGATTACAAAAACACACATTGTACTTATTCTCCAATAATCCAAGCTTGTGATTTGCAATTTATGGTGTTCTTGTTCTTCATTGTTTTAGGCAAACTCTCAACTATGTCTTCTATTTGCATTGTTATTGATTTAGCCTTAGCCATGAGTAGCTAAGCACCCATATATTGACATTGTGGGAACCATGAGTAGTTGACTTGAAATAACCTAGACTCTATGCATTTCTTTGATTAGGGTTTTGCATGTATTGTTTATTTTCCTTCAGCTTGATTGTTTTTTGGTGGTGACCAACACCAAACCTCGCCTACTATCACGATCCCGACCAAGGTAGTGATGAATAGGAAAAGGAAAGTAAATGATAAAATTTGATTAGTGTATTCCCGTCTAACCAACCAAACCTAATCAAGTAGAGGTTGATTGGGACAATGGGTAACTGTTAGTTGGCACACCATAGTTGTTGGCCCGCGCCATGGTGAAATTCGACCTTCACCTTCACAAGAGGGATGGAAGAACCTAAGTTACCATCCTGCATGTGATTTCTCAATTAGAGTTGTGTTGTCTAGGGTAATTGAGTCAATGAATCATGGGAAAACAATTCCCAAGTTGTCCCTAAATTTTAGTGTCTTCCCACATCATTAGTTTAGTTGTTTTTGTCCTTGAATTACAAATAACCTCCCCACCCCCCTCATTTAGAGATTTTAGTAATCAATGCCTGAAATGATTGGTAGTGGATCTCTATAGTCAAACCCCGTATTCCCTGTGGATTCAACCCTAACCTGTGGTTAGGTTAATTGCTGACACTGACTACTTTCTTATTAGAGTGTGAACATCATCAAAACTTATAGTGTCGTTGCCAAGGAATACGGCTAGGTTCTTCACTTGATTTCACTATTAGTTAGTTCAAGTATTAATTTCTATATTCACTTGTATTTTACTTTTAGTTTTGTTTTTGTTGTTTAGTTTTGTTATAGGTTTTCAAGGAAAGGACGTTAAGATTCAACTCAGACCAGAAATCGTAGGTTGCTATTTACAATGGCTGAACAAAAGCTCGTCATCACAGGCGATCTATTTGAATCATTATAGCGATGTGTCCTATTTTATGGGCAGGAGTCCAAAGACCCTCAGGTTCCCTTGCAGAACTTTATGCAAACATTGAGGGGAGCTCTTGGAACATAACACCCAGCGTGGGAAGCCATGGCTCTTCTGATTTTTCCCATGACTTTTGTCTGTCCTTCCACCAGATTTTTGCTCTAATTGGGGAGAGTAAAAAGGATCTTCCTCATGAACTTTTATAAAGACCCTAACAAGCCACTACAGGACATGATTGTTAACTTCCAACAAGTTCCAGGAGAGTCGTTAGTTGCAACTTAGGACAAATATAAAGAATGTTTGGGGATGAGACCAAATCATGGTTTGCTAATGAGGAACTAGTGGCAAGCTTCTACGGAGCACTTAGCTTTAAACAATAATTTCATGTCGATGCCTTGTTTGGAGGTAACTGTTGGGTATTTTTGAGGCAGCCATTTAATGAAGTCACAGAATGCATGGACAAATTGTCAGCAATTAGCCAAGTGTACCTGCCATATCAAGATCAATCGTTTGCGCCAACTAGTACGTCAAGGGAATGTTGTAGTAGTGCAAAAAGAGATGGTACGGTCAATCTAATCAAGCTACCACATCAACAATGTGCTACAGAACGACCTTCAAAAGTTGAGGGTATGCTTAAGCAACTGATGAAGAAAGTGAATGAGTAAGAGGATACACTTAAAGAAATTAAGTTTGATGTCATCAAGGTGAATTACAAGGTGGATCAACACGCGATGGCAATTCAAAAGATTGATGGTCGAGTTGAGTAGATCTCTAAACAGTTGGAGCATATTCAGAAAGATAGGAGGAGAGATCATAAAAGTGGTCATAAGATCTTACCAGATCTTGAGGATGTCCGAGTACTCATGATGACAAAGTCAAGCCACGACATTAAACAAGGCGCTTCTTGGGAGGTAACCCAAGTATCTTTTATGTTTTTGGATTGTTTTAATTTTATGTCATTTGTTTGAATTGTTAGGTAGTAGCTCTTGTTTTGATGTGTTAAGACATTAGATCAGTTGTATTGTTCTGGACATTGGTATATTTTGAAGTTTGGTTTGCAGGTATAGGTCAAGAGCTGAAAAGTTGATGAAGATTACATCTAGAGCAGCCTCTACGAGCAGGCCAACGAGATGAAGTTCACTCTACGACTCATAGGCATTCCTCGTAGAGGGAAACAGTAAGGATTTAAAGTTAGCACACACATTATGAGCCAACCTTACGATTCGTAGGGTCCCCTACGAGTCGTACGAGGAGTTCGTAGTGCCCAGGTATGAACTTTGATTTTTCTAAGTGTTGAGGTTAGCTATGAGACTAGGACCTACGAGTCGTAGGATGTCCTATGACTCGTAGTTAGGGTATCGTAGACCCAATCTACAGAATTTTAAAAATGACCCGATTGAGTATTAAAAAGTGGTCAAAATTCATTTGACCCCTAATTCCCTCATTTTCAAACCAATTACTTCCCCCTCAAGCTTCTCTATAACTCCTTTCAACTTCTCTGACTAAATTTTCCATCAACCCCGTCATTTTCTGGAGAGATTTTCCAGCGCGACCCCTCTAGGGTTTTTCAGCCTCATTTTCGGTCTATCATTGCATTTTTATCATTCTTCACTCTCTCAAGTGGTAAGTTTTCTTATTTGATTTTAGCACACTCATGTGGTGATGGTTATTTATTGTTATGTGAATGTGTGTGTAGTGAAGATTTTGAGTATATACATGAGAAAAATGAGTTTGCAAAGCTGAGAAATTGGAATATGGTCGATTTGAACTCCCTAATGTGATTTTGATGAGTGAAATATTTTTTTGGTTGATTATGATTATTGTCGTTGATGAAGGTCTGAAATCATGCGGGGATGAAATGTGGGGTTGTTGGTGTGTTTTGTTTAAACAGGTTTCCCTTGTTTGTACTTCTCTTTGTGATGAATTGAATTGTGTTGATATGCATGAGTCGAAAGATTGGTATCATTGGTTGAATTAGGATGTAAATTGGGGGATGGTTTATCTTTATGGGGTAATTCTTGTTTGGGGTTATCATGCTAGGATGATGGGATTCTTTGTGTATTTGAATTGTTGCATTTATGTTTGCTTCGATTGCTGGTTAATTGATATATTGGTCAAACTGTGGTTCTTGTGCCATGGTTATAGGAATCACAGATGCCTTCTATTTTCTGCTACGAGGACCCACTACGACTCGTAGGTTACCCTACGAGTAGTACTTGCACTTCATAGGAGGCTATAGTCACTTGTGATTCCTTAACACTCACCATATGAGACCCACCTACGACTCGTAGTGTCTGTTACGAGTTGTAGCAAGGGACTCGTGGAAGTTGCCTTATTTTGATTTGTATTCCTTTCATTACTACAAGCCCAGATTACGACTCGTAGGTTACCCTATGAGTCATACCTATGTCTTGTATCTGCAAATCTGCAACTGGTTTAGTGACATTTTTCTGTGTTCTATTTGCATAGTTTTTAATTGTAGTCTCTTCTATTTTTTCTCAACTATCTTTAAGTGAATTATTTCTGGATGTGTTGCTCATCAAAGGGTTTTCATTAAAATTTTTAGGATATATGGTCCCAAGGCTAGAAAAGAAGCTGCTAAACCTTTGGGACGACGATTGAAGGATGACCCATCTGATGATTAGCAATCTGAGGGATATGTGGAAGTCCATAGAATCCAAATAGACCCCGAAATATGCCTCAGACGCGATCCCGCGCTGCCCTAATACCTATGGAAGTCACTAGTCCCTCCTAGTATGAAGAGTGGGGTAATGAGGAAGGATCAGATGATGGCCTCTCACTTTTTGAGTTAGACTCTATTGAGGCATCGCAAACCCAGCCTGAGGAGACTGTACCCCAATAGCCGGCAAATCCTACTTACACTGCCACTTCTACAAATCCCCAAAACACGAGATGGTCTATACCAGGCATAAAGGAGATTTATGATCAGGGGATGGAACTAAATGGTCAAAGGAAGCCGGTCTAGCAATTTCATGAGGAGTCGAGGCTCAAGGGCTCACGGTTGAGCAGTGTACCGAACTTGGAGGTTGAGATTGATCGTCACCGGCTACGGTGGCTTTCACAAAAGTTGGGAGAGTATGCCCCATATTTAGTCCGGGAGTTCTATTCAACCTACTACGCTGCTATCCACAGGGACCTTCCCATATATAAAAAGGAAATTGAGCAGCCATGGTTGCATGAGGTTTTAGTTCGGGGTGAGACTGGTAACATTTCAGAAGAGTCTATCAAAAGGGTCTAGTTTGGTCCAAACTAAAGAGTACCCCGTTCCACTACTGAATGTGATAACCGGATTGCGAAGATGAGAAAGGTGGTGAATAAGAAGGATGATGGGTTGAAAATAGAGCTCCTCAGGTGGATTGCAGATCAGATTTGCGAGGCAGGTGTTGAAACTGTGTGGGTCACTAACCACGCCGATCCTATTGTGAAGTCCCACCTCTCCTTCCGGGCAGAATTTTGGGTGTCCATTATTCGTTGGCGAATCAGACCCACATTTACGGATAATATGATCACATTGGAAAGAGTTGTGCTATTAGCTAGCATTATGGCTGGCTATGAGATTGACTGGGCTCGCGTTATGGTAGAGCAGATCCACGAGTCAGCAATCCGTGCCCAGACTGTATTGCCTTTTCCCATCCTGATACATAGATTATGCAATGCAACTGGGGTACATGTTTCTCTCCACTTGGACCCACATGTAGAGGCCACACGCACCATGGATCCCAGCTTGATCAAGGCTGATGAGAACCCGGTAGCCCTACAGAGAGTAGCTTCTCCTCCACTACCAGATCCATTCCTTGTTGAGCCTCCTACTCAGGAGCCGACCCCAGCCACCACCAGTGCTACTCCAGGTACTTCAGGGCCATCTCTAGTTGTTGAGATCGAGACGATGTCATCTTCCAACACACCTACATCAACACCTTCTACTATATAGGTTGATTCTCTAATATCTACTATTGCTTTTCAAGCATTGGTGCGCAGGGTAGCCATAGCAGAGTTCTAGTTGCAGAGGCTAGCTGGCCAGATCTGGCCATGGGTCCATCCGACAGTCCAGGACTCAGAGGAGAGGGCCAAGGCATTCGCTCGTGAGTTGATAAATCAGAGAGTCAGAGCAATGGGTGCCAGAGTATATGCCTTCGAGGAGCGGGTCCAAAAGAGGCTCACAGATGCCAAGCCTGCTAACATGAGTGTTGTGACAGAGGAGTTGGCCAAGTTCAAGGCCGACTTCTTAAATACGTTAGCAGCCCCGATACTAGTCTTAGAGGTGGCACCGGGGGGTGATGATATTTTTTATTGGCTCGATGACCACCCACGTGCCCACTAGAAGAGGCCTCTCGAGAGTGACAACCCAGCAATGAGCCGGAAGAGGCCCAGGACTGATAATGAGGCAGCAGCACTAGAGGAGGAGCCAATATCGAATGAGGTGGTGCAGGAGTCCTTAGCTCTAGCAACTATACAGAGGGATCGGGAGTAGTGGATAGCACAGGGAAAGTGTAGTTCACATGCAGCTGCAGTCCGAACAACAGAGGAGGAGACCGTGGCTCAGGATCTCGATGATCAGACAGATACTGGTGGTTGAGCACCAAGTGTCTGATATTTTGACCCCATCCCTTAGTTACTATTTACGGATACTTTTGTTTTTTTTTTGTGAGACAATATTTTCTTTATGTTGGTTTTTGGATATTTTTAAATGTTTTGTTTGAAATGTTGTTTACATATGTTTTGGATGTATAGTTTTGAAATGTTGCTTTTTAGTGTGTGTGTGTGTGTGTGTGTGTGTGTGTGTGTGTGTGTGTGTGTGTGTGTGTGTGTGTGTATTCTAGATATTTGTCTTTAATATGTGTCTTTACATTGAGGACAAAGTATTGTCTTTAGGTGGGGTGTGGGAAGTTATGGACTAGGGTGAAGTCTAAGTAACCTCAAGTCCATAAATTCCCCTATATTTTATCCTAAGGTTTTCTTGTCGTGTTTCTTTTTCCTTATGGATGTTTTAATTTCTATTGAACCGGTATATTTAGGTAGTGTAGATAATTTGTAGATATATAGCAGTATTATCCTTTGGCATATATATATATATAATTTTTAAATGCTTTTTGAATATTCAAATATTCGGTACCCTCAGAATGTTTGAGATTGTTGGTTATTTTTGCAATCATACATATGATTATCTGGCAATGTTTGTTCTGATAATGAGAAGGCTTGTTGATACTTGAAGCATGACCTGTGAATCTATACTTGATTGTTTACGCAATGCCATGTGTGTGAGCTTATTTTGCCGCATTCATGTATTATGTTGGGACTCAGAACTTGCCTTATTACTCTAAGATTGGATTGCTGATTTGGTTGATTGGGAAAGGATCTTAGGTCATTGTTCTTTTAGGGACATCCACTTTTGCCTAAATGACCTACCAAATGTGATAGTTGATCCCTTGGTCCAATTGTTTGAGTTTTTCATGTACCTATTCTTTCTTGACATCTAACTAGCCTAGCCTTGTTTTTTAAAATACCTTGATCTTGGCCCTGGTCTATCCTTGAACAAGTGACCCTTAATTGAGGCTAAAAGCCTAAGTTGAGGGTGGCTACAAATAGTGGCCCTAGTTTGGGGAATAGATATTGTGCTTCACCTCACGCTAAAAGCCTAAGTTGAGGGTGGCCTTTATTGTGGTAAAGTAATGAAAATGAGATGGTTAGTTGGGAAAGAAAGAAAGAAATGAAGAAATCATGTGGTGGGTGAGAAAAAGGAAAGAAAAGTTGTCTTTGATAAAAGAAAAATAGCTAAAATGAGTTCAAAAATAAGGCACAGCTGAAAAAGAGAAAGAAAGTACCCGGGAAAAGCTTGAAAAGGAAGAATAAGGGCGAATTTAGTGAAAATGGTTGAGTTAGGGAGGTAAGAGTGCTGAAAAACATGGTTCAAGGATATCTTTTAGTCACTACTTGCCTAAAATGCCATATTAAAGCCCCATGAGGCTATATTACAACCCATTAAGTCCTAAAGTGATCCGAATCCACTTTGTCACCAATCCGGAAGTTGAGTATAAAGGCAAGCCTATGGTTTTATCCATTTTACATGAATTTCATTTGTGAGAATGAGAATGCTTGCACATTCCCTAATTCTGAATGCTTTTTGAGTGAGTAAGAGGGGCTTCTTTTCTGTGAGGGCATTTGCACTTCATTATCGGCATATCACTAGCCATGTGATTGTGGATGGTTGATATTCTTTTGCTTGTCATAGCTGGATTGCTGGATACATCTTTGTGTTTTGGTTTGCTTAGTAGCTTTGCAATCTGGTTTTGAAAATGAAAGTTGGGTACTTGAATTAGAGTAAATGAAGTATATGCCATTAGAGCAACTATTATGCGTTTCTCTTTGTCAACTTAGATTGAGTCGTCGCTTGAGGACAAGAAACTATTCTAAGTTGAGAGTGTTGATATACTGTCAAAATACAGCACATTTGATGCCTAAAGCAAGGGATTTTGTGAGTTCTTAATGCGACTTTTTATGATTTTTGTATTTTTATGTTGTTATTGCAGAAAAGAAAGGTTAGCATGATTTTGGGAGAAAATTGCAGATTTTGCTAAAGCACAAGACATACAAGCCATCCTATGAATTGTAGGGTGATCCCATAGCAAGAAACAGTGAGCAAAACTCAGAAATCTGCTAAGTCGAGGTCAGCCCTACGAGGCCACTCTATGAGTTGTAGGTCTCACTACAACTCGTACATGTGGGTTCGTAGCATGAAATAGAGAGCTAAAAGTTTGGACCAAGAACTGAAGGCCTTAGACTACAAGAGTAGTGTGTGAGTCATAGCCCAAGCAATGAGTCATACCAGTGAGTCATAACATCTAAGTCCAAAATGCGAAGTTCCTGAACGAGACCTCGATTACAACTCGTAGGTCACCCTACAAGTCGTACCTGCTTAACTTACCTGCTGCCAGCTATCTTTTCTATTTACTTTTTAGGATTAAATTATAAATATTATAAATACTTTATGATAGGTTTTTCCTAGGAGAGCTGATACATTGAATATTGTAGGGAACACTTTGAATATTCTCCCTTGAATATTCTTAGGGTTTTTCTAGGGTTTAGTGTAGATTCTCCTTTTTAATTTGAAGACCATCCTTTGAGGATTGCAAAAACACACATTGTACTTATTCTCCATTAATCCAAGCTTGTGATTTGCAATTTGTGGTGTTCTTGTTCTTCATTGTTTTAGGCAAACTCTCAACTATGTCTTCTATTTGCATTGTTATTGATTTAGCCTTAGCCATGAGTAGCTAAGCACCCACATCTTGGGGTTGTGGGAAACATGAGTAGTTGACTTGAAATAACCTAGACTCTATGCATTTCTTTGATTGGAGTTTTGCATATATTGTTTATTTCCCTTCAGCTTGATTGTTATTTGGTGGTGACCAACACCAAACCCTGCCTACTATCACAATCCTGACCAAGGTAGAGACGAATACGAAAAAGGAAGTAAATGATAGGATTTGATTGATGTGTTCTCATCTAATCAAACAAACTTGACCAAGGGGAGGTTGACCAGGACAATAGGTAATGGTTAGTTGGCACATCATGGTTGCCGATCACGCGCCATGGTGAAATTCGACCTTTACCTGCACAAGAAGGCTAGAAGAACCTAAGTTATCGTCTTGCATATGACTTCTTGATTAGAGTTATGTTTTCTAAGGTAATTGAGTCAACAAATCATGGGAACACAATTTCCAAGTTGTCCCTAAATTTGAGCGTCTTCCCGCATCATTAGTTTAGTTCTTATTTTTATCCTTGAATTACAAAGAAATCCCCTCCCCCATTTAGAGATTTTAGTAATCAATGCCTGAAATGATTGGTAGTTGATCTCTATAGTCAAGCCCCGTATTCCCTGTGGATTCGAACCTAACCTCCAATTAGGTTGATCGTTGACATCGATCGTTTTCTTATTGGAGCATGAACATCATCAAAACCCCCAAACATGGTTATCAAGGTACAAACCCCCCGAGACGGTTGGTGTATTGTCACACCCTACCACCCTTGGTGACCGAGGTACAAACCCCCTGACATGGTTATCAAGGTTTGAACTCCTCAAAATGATTACCCGGCGACAACCCCGAGTAAAGCATGGTTACATTCCAACACTATATAGGGGAAAACCATATAAATAAGTTCATTTAATCATCATATAGTCCTTCAACTCATAAGACATGCATTGGGCCTTCAATCCCTCAAGATAACTATAACCGAACATTTTATCAAACACTTGGCGGGTGTGTAGTGCTAGTGTAAAACCATGCAATTTAGGGATATAATCATGCAAGGAAATCCAATGTAAAACCATCAATCAATACTTAGTAACACCCTCAAGCAATATACATCAAAACTCTTCTTCAAATCTCACCATAATTCATAGATCAAACATAGTAAAACAATCACAATTTCATAAGCCCCAACATAGTATGCAGTGAATTTCATAATAGATAAGACACATGAGTAAATGAACTTTAAATCATGCAATTTTAGGCAAAAGAGAGCTTGGGTATCATGGGAGAAAGGAACCCATGAAAGAAAACCACATACCTTGACTTTAGAGAATCCTTGAAGATGATTGGAGATGGAGACTTGAAGCTTGAATGAGAACCTTAAGATCCGGATGAGTTTTGGGACTTGAAATTTCAAGATGAAATATTGTCTAAGTGTTTGAGAGAGTATTTGAAAATGTCTTGAACGATATGAGGAAAATAAGGCTAAGTATAGGTATTTTCATGCATGGGAACACTTGGGCCCAAGACTCAAAAGCCTTGGACCAGAATAAAATAACGAGGCACAAAATAATTCACTGGCACACCCCTGTCGCGTCGCGCTAGGTGCGCGCAGGCACACTATTTTTTGCTCACTTCGAAAATTGAAATTGTGAATCATTCACTCTAAAATCGGGGTTAGACCCTTTTCCCACTCAAGTTTGCCCCCTGAACAAGAATTTGAAGTTGAATTTTCGAAATAACACAAGGATTTTGAGATATATAGAAATTACGATTCTGGACACTTCCGAGGCACATTTTCGGGCACTTTTTGGTGCCCTTTTATATATATCATGTCGATACGTGACACCCGATCACATAGCAATATAATATTATATTGCTATGTGACACCCGATCCATATGTATATCGTGTCATTACGTAACACCCAATCTAGAAATGTATATTGTATCGGTGTGTGACACCCGACCTAGAATTGTATATTGTGTTAGTATGTGACACCCGATCCATAAATGTATATCGTCTCAGTATGTGACACCTGACCCATAAATGTATATCGTGTCGTTACGTGACACCCAATCTAGAAATGTATATTGTGTCGATACGTTGACACCCGATCTAGAAATGTATGTTGTGTTGGTACGTGACACCCTATCCAAAAATATATACCATGTCGATACGTGACACCCGATCCAGAAATGTATATTGTGTTTAATTAGCCAATTATGCCACAGTCCAGGAAATCATAGATAATCCAAGTGAGCATGAACAATTACAGTTGTATCTTAGATATCCAGAACAACTAGAGACATCAGACTCACATATAGGATATGTCAACCTCTAAAACTAGTATATATCAGAGGCACTAAGCCACAAATGCACATAGCCCAGAACTAAGCTCAGTATATATATCTATCACATTTTCTCAGCCCAACTAGGTCGTACTAGGTCATCTCGTTGTCTAATAGTGTTAGAATCCAACCAATACAATAGTTATAATTGATGCAGCTATCAATAAAGTAAATGTCATCTCAAGCTAGCATATATCATACACATGCAGGATAATCAGCCATATATAACCATGTACTCACAATTATCTACCCATATACGATCTACGTAGCCACAAGTACTCAAAATAAACATGAACATTTTCAAGCATACAATAATTATCCGGAACAACGAACCCCAGCAGAATCATATCTATACAAGAATCAGTCTATAGTATGACATACAATTAGTAAACAGGCTCACAACCAGCATATCCCAGTCGCACCAGGCTACACATCCACATAGACGAGTGAAGCTAGAAAACGTACCTGTCCTAGGGTATTCGCCCATATCTAGCCTCTGCTCGGCCTTTTCACAGTGCAATAGTGTCAAGACTCAACTAATATCATAGTTACAGCTAATATCACACTTATTACAGTACCCAGTATCTCATATCATTATATACAATTCGTACATCTCATATCATTACATACCGCATAGACATCTCAGTAGGTTTAGTTCACATACTACCACAACACCCATTTCAGCTCAGAATAAGGGATAAAGAAACTACACCTACCTGGAGGCAAGTCCACATACTCCGAATCAGTCCACATGAGCTTTGCCTCTCCTGATTGCCTCTAAATGTTGCTCAACTGTAAAAACATGAATCACAATATAATTAAGACTATTTTGGCTATGATAACTCAGGAAATGGGGGAAGATACATCAATTGCGATTAAAATAGGGAAAATGGGGCTTATTCCCAAAATACAAAACAAACCACCATAAAATGATCTCTACATCACCTCATGTCTATAGCCAGAAATTGGGCTCAAAACAAGGCTCAAAACAATCAGAAACAACCCAAAAACAAATGACATTTCTTATCGGAAAACAACGTATATATATACAGTAGCTTTCACATTGGATTTCTCAAAAATATGAGAAAATTAACAGACTCTGAATATACCGTGACATGTCTCTTGAAAAGTAGTACTGTTTAGACCCAAATTTTTACTTAATTTCGATAAGAAACTGTCGAGATATCACAACACGAAGTTCCCAAAATATAACCGCAACATAAAAGCATATAAGATCCAATTTCGGCACTAAATGGAGTGCTATCAATTAGTTTTACATTATCACGATGTGTGCCACGCAAAAACACACAGGATAGACCCAAATTTTACCAAAATCTGACTTAAAACGGATAAGAAATCACATTTCAAAATTTTCAAACCGCAATATGTAACAGCAGAAAAATGGCCAATTTTTACCTCAAACAACATGCCAAAAGCAATTTCTGAAGCTCCCACGATAGAAAAGTACAAAATTTAGGAATCACCAAAATCGGTTCAAAAATGGAAGAGAAATCGAGTCCTAAAGTTGTATGTTGAATCTGTGCGTCGTTCCTTCTATTTCTGGAAATTTTCTACATTTGGACATTTTATATATATTCTTTTTAATATACACTGTCTGCCACGTGGCAGGCCCTCTCTTGGCCATTTAACCATGCCCTTTTAATTTTCAACAACTACTCAAACTTTATATCGATGCTCCGGCCTTATTTGGAGTCCAAAAATTACAATCAATATATGAAATCTGATCAGAAACCGCATTCTAAACTCAATGATGTAGTCAAAACTCTCATTGAAGGTCATTTTATTCCAATGCGGGTCTCATTTTCCAATATCGAAATCTACCGAATGGGCCAAAACACACCCAGAAGCCCCAGAAATCAAACAAAAGGTCCTCCTAGACTAAACCCAATATTCCGAATCCAATGGTGCGGTCAGAATTTGCATTTGGGGAATGTTTACCGAGGAAGATGACTAAAGTCATCTATGACCTACTCTGACGGCTAAATTTGCAAAACACAATATAATTGCACCAAACATGCCCCTAGCCTAATTTGGCCATCTCGGGGCTATAGAACCATCAAAATTTAGCTTCGAGGCCATTTAGTAAGACTTTACTAGAAATTTTATCTTATGGTTAAAATCTCTCATTTAATTTGAAAAGCTGCATAAATGCCAGATAATTCACCCAACGACTCAAAAATTAGTGTCAATAAGTCAGAATTAACCCACAGTTACTATGCAAATACTCGAACTAGTAAAATATTCATTGAACCATATAAATGACAAGGAGGGTCATTACAACATCCTCACTAATAGAACATTCATACTCGAAAGTAAGAATAAAGGCATATCTAAAGACTCCAATTCAAACCACATAGGGATCCGAACCCTAAACTCACAATAGACCATGAATACAACAATCATAATCATTATCGACTTCAAGCAACAGTTCTAGTAATCTCTACTAATGGAGGTATAATAACACATCGGTATGAAACAGAGAGTTAGTGCAACAGTCTCTACGAGATCCTTAGTCAATCACCCATCACATCCGCTCAGTAAGCTGGAATGTATAGGAACGCAACAAGCTAGGTATACACACCCTCAACACAACCCTAGATCTCCGAATAGCCATAGTCAGCTATAGCCATAGCTATATTTCCCATAATATCACCATACATGGTTTACTGGCCAACCAAAACAACTTCAGACAATAGCTAATCACTCACATGTAAGAGCTTTAGCCCCTTTCCATTATTGTTCAATCAATCAATCATAACAATCTTAGTAATCCTAAGCATGGTAAATAGTAAGAAAATTATCCCAAAATAACATACTATTGGCATAACAACCACCAACAGCCTCAACATGACAACAGATGTCCAAAATGCAACAGATGAGCCACCTATCAATCACCAGCACCCTCACAATCTTCAAGCATTTCTGAGTGCAGCAGATACTCATATACAAATCATGGTAGTCTTCCTATTCACTCCTCCGCATATGGGCATATATCATATTCTAAGTCACGGTCCTCAGCAACAATCATCATTTTAGTCACAAGAGACATATCTCAAGCAAGAAAATTAATCCACTACTAACCAACACCCAGCGACCTGAAAACTAAATAACTAGAATTACTGTAAATTGGTAGTATATAGTTCATAGCCAGCCTCCACAATCCAACCTAACACATACCGCCCTATGTGATTAAAATCTAGCAATTTTAGCAACTACCAAGTCAACTCTAATGATATAGCATTTAGGTCAAACCTTAGCAAATAGGGCCCTCAACAAGTGCATTTTTAATAGATCAAACCCTGATAAATAGGGCCCTCAACAAGTCCGCTATAACAATGCGACCAACACATACAAGTCGTCAGATTTATGACACAGCAGAGGCATTAATCAACCCAACCGACATAGTCGACACTAAAAATGGCCACGACGGGTCCGGGTGCAATCTCTGGAATATCCTCCACCCTAATCCCCAATCGATGGCAATCTGATTCTTCTATAGTATAATCAGCCTCTTCCTAGAATTCAATCTCACTAAGTTATAATATTGTGAGCTTCGGTGGTTTGTATGAATATCATAATGAATGTTATATAATTAGTGCCTCTAGATGGTCTGTATGGATATCATAATGAATGTTATATTTAGTGCATCTACATCTCAAGCAAAACACTACCACCACCAACTCTAAGTCATGCACTGGTTAGTTACGCTCGTGGGCCCATAACTTATGAGATGGATAAGCAATAACCTGACCTCTCTGCATCAATAAACAGCCTAACCCAATATGAGAGGCATCACAATGCACAATGAAGCTCTCTCCCAAGATGTGAATTGTCAAAATAGGAGCAGTAGTCGATAACTCTTTCAACTGCAGAAAACTAGTCTCACACTTATCGGACTATACAAACGGCACCCCTTGACGAGTCAACTAAGTCAATGGAGCAGCAATAGTGGGGAAATCTAATGTCACCCAAGCTACAGCTTTTTTTTTAGGCTGAAGTGGTCCTTGTCAAGATATATGACCTAACCGAGTTTAGGGTTGATCACACAGGAAATATGGTAGGCTTAGAAGAATTCAAGGCAATTCGGGTTGATTAACCTACTTGTTGCCCCAAGGGGAAGGGATTTGTAACAACAGTGAAAAGTAATTCTAAACTAAGACAAGTGCTAAATCGGTACAAAGAGTAACTAGGGTATTGTGTTCCCCATGATTCTCTAACTCAGTATTACTAGATAATCGAATTCCTTTCCAATGTGTAGCATGCAGAACGATAAGTTAAATTCACAAAACACTTTGGTCCAGGCGAGAGGCAAATTTCATTATGTGATTTGATCCATCCCTGCAGTGTGACATTACTAATCCTTACCTACTGTTCCAATACAACCTCCCCTTGGTCCAGTTTGGTTGATTAGATGAGAAACATCAATCAAATCCTATTAATTAATCTCTTTTCTATTCACTACTACCTTTGTCCAGTTACTAACACTAGGCGATTTCTAACATTGGCCATCATCAAAAAGCATTCAATACAAAGAGATTTAATTAATACATGCATGCACATATTTCAAGAATTACAAATTAACCGATTTTATCGTGTTAGTACTTCATGGTTCCCACAACCCGAGTTATCGATTTAGCTACTCATGATCAGTGTAGATGCAAGGTTTATGAATTTGAATTAACATAATTGAGCACTTACATAAGAGAATTAAGCACAAGAAACCCAAGCTCTTCACCAAGAATCATAAGATTAAATTAAAAGTAAGAAATAATGTTTCACAAGTGTTTCTACTACTCGCTCAAGTTGCTCCGTTGTTACCATGTTGTTCCCCTTATGAAAAATAACCTTAAAAACCTACTTTTAGTATATAAAATACCCAAAATGGAATAGGATAGCTGGATCGGTAGACTCTACGGGAGTTTCTACGGGTCGCATGATGTTTTACGGCCCATAATCTAGCTTTCGGGGAATGCATCTTCAAATCTGGGGCTAACTTCTCTGACACCCTTTTACGGCCCATATAATGTTTTACGGCCCATAGGGAGTTTTGTCTAATGAATTTTTAGCAACTCCCCACTTTTTGATTCTCAGGGTACGACACCAAATCAACAACTCATAAAATCTACTACAGCTCGTCTTCATGTTCATAGACTTAATTTCAGAAAATCATCCTTCATTGGAATTTTGTACGAAACTAGATCTACGGCCTATAGAATTCGCTATGGACCGTAAAAGGTGTCATGACACCTTTGCTTCAGCAAAACATGCACAGTTAGCCCAAAAATTGTGCCAACCCTGTAATCCTACAAAACAAACACAAAAACACATCAAATCTACTAAAATCGCTTTAAGAACACACAAAATTTCAAGTTTTAAGCATCAAAAGTGTTGTATCTTGATAGCACATCAACACCCACAACTTAAATCTATTGCTTGTCCTCAAGCAACAGACTCAATCTACATAAGCAGCACAGTACAGACAGACCTCAATCTAATGGCATACTTCACATCAAACTCAAGCACAGATACCCACACCACTTTAAAAACACATCAGAAAGCTATCAAGTAAACCAATACAGATCAACATATGTGACAGTGCAACTATGACAAGCAAGACAATTATCAACGAGCAACAATCACTGAGTTTGTCCAATGTCAACAATACAATACAAGTGCCCTCACAGAAAGAAGTTCCATAACCCTCTCATAATGATATTTTCAGATGTAATGCTTGGGACTATGCAAAATCACTCACTCTCACAAAAAATATTCATATACCATGCTCAATACCGTATACTTGCCCCTATACTCATGACGATGACCCTTGACTATTTGGACTAGGATCACTTTAGGACTTTATTGGCTTGTAGCGTAGGCTCAAGGGGCTTTGATATGATGTTTTGGGAACATAGTGACTAAAGGCCCTCCTAGACATATCGTTTTTCTACATTTTGTCCTACCAACACTATTATATTTTCACCTCATTCTCCCTTTCTCCTATTTCAAGCTTTTTGAGGTACCTTATTCTCATATTGATTAGGCATCCCTCATTTTTCTTGCACCCAGCACACATTTTTATCTCCTTTTCCCTGTATCACTAGTTTTCCCCCCTCGTTTTGTGTTTACCCTTACACCAGCCACTTTCAACTTAGGTTTTTTGCCTAAGTCGAGGTGCATAATATCCAACCTAGGAACCAGGGTCACATTTGATACCCACCCTCAACTTAGTCTTTTTGTCTTACTCAAGGTGCACAATGTTTAAGGAAGGAATAGAGCCAATTTCAGGATTTTACATCTAATAAGGCTAGCTAACTTAGATTTCTACAAAGAAAAAGTACATGCATGGCTCAAACATTAGATCGACGGATATTTCACACATTTGGTATGTCATTTAGACTAAGTGGACTATTATGAACAACGGCCTAAGATCCTTTCCTAACCAACTACCTACGGTCTAAGTCAAAGTAACAAGGAAAGTTCTGAATTGTAACGCAGTATATGAATTTAGCAAAGCAAGCTCACACTCACATGGCACTAATTACACTATCAACAAAGACTCTCAGATCATGTTTTTCATCTCAAGTTTATCCCTACTTATTAGAACAAGCACTGTGATCAATCAAACATACATGATTGCTATCTAGACTAACTAACAAAATTTTGGTGGGTATTATTTTTCACAAGAAAAGAACATAAACACACATATGCCATAGATATTAGCACTATATGCTACCAATACTACCTACACATCCTAAGCATGCTGGTTCAACAAAAATTAAATATCCATGGAAAAAAAGAACACAGGCAAGAAAACTCCTAGAATTCAAAATTTTGGGATAGTTATAGGCCAAAGTTTCTCAGATTTCACTGAGGTTTATAACTACTAACACCTAGTTGAAAAAGAATTGCATTGTCCTCAATGAATAGCAAAAATGTAAAATAAAGCACAAGGGTCAAAAGAACATACCTAGGCGCGTAAGCGTTGATCTCTAACTGAGTTTGGCCACCCTCAACCTGCCTGGGGACCTCCTCAGTGGTAGAAGCATGTCCGGAGGAGCTAGCACCCCACTCTCTCAAGCTCTCGAGCCTACGTCATCTCTTCATGCTGCCTCAACCGCATAACGACAATATCAAGTTCCTGGTCCTTTATCAGCCCCACCTGTAGCCTTATTATATCTAGATCAGCATCAATGTGGGGCCTTTTCCTGAGGTCAGTCTGTGATGGCTCCTCAGGAGCAAACAAGTCCACCACCAACACCTGGGGTACAATCTATAGGAATGCTAATTGTGCATCCAAAGTTGTTGTCATGTCGACCCAGAGCTATTGGATCTCTGTTTATAGGGTCGTAATATTTGTTGGTTATGTGGTGCTTTGGGTCTATCGGACCGGCAACTCAAAAGCATCTATGTGGGCATCCACAGCTGTAAGTCGGTCCAGAGTAATATTGACCATGAATGCCTGCATATGTCCCTTGGACTCTATAATAGCCCGTCAGACCTAGGGCCTGATCTGTTGAAGCAACTGAGTCAACTGGGACGCAGTGTGGGCCAGTCAATATGCCATGGCCTGAATAGATGTCGCTGACAAGAAATTATGTCAGCGGGTATTATCTATGTAGGAATGGCCTTTGGGGCAGGAGTAATAGTAGTGAGCCCCCTCTCCACATCAGTATCAGTCTATGGGGGACTCTCTTTGGTAGTAGCAGCAACAGTGGTGAAGGGTAGAGTCTCAGAAGGTGGCTCTGTTACGAACATCTCGGGCATCTGAGCTTGCTGGTGCGGTGCTCACCAAAGTGCCACCAGATTATCCTCAGCTTTGATCAGGCTAACACCCAAAGTACATTGGACCTCAATCAATGAATCTCGGTGATGTAGACTCTCCACCCCGACTCTATACAAAATTCGTAGATCAAGCAAGGAAAGGGGAGGGAGGTAGACCTCTTCAAGGCCGCCTCGTGGATCTGCTCTTCAATGAGGCTGGCCCAATTGATCACATAAACAACCAAGATGCTGGTAACCAAAATGGCACAGTCTAGAGTCAAGGTATTGTCTGCAAGCGCCGGCCGGATCCGTGACCTCACAACGGCCCACCAAAATTTGGCGGGGAAATTAAGGAAGGCCTTTAAAATAGCCTCAGAAGAAGTGGCTATCCATGAATGGTCTGGGCCCTGCTCTGCAATCTGTGCTACCACCCATCTCATCAAATTGGCCCTGTGGCTCTGGTCTCTCATTAGGGCCTTGTCCTTAGTTTGTCCCAATCAACGGTCATACTCTGCGGTGGATCTGCGGGCTAGGAACTCAGGCCCGAACAATTTACGGTGAATGGTCATCTCAAAAATATCCACTTGTCAGCCTCTCAATCTAGTGTGTGCCAGTTTGGGCTGAGCAAGTGGTTTCTTCCCTTTTGGAAGAGTGATGAGTACTGTGGTGGTGTAGGAGGTATCGAACTCTCGAACCATGGTCGGGGAATACTTCCTCGGTGCTTTGTCCAGCTACTGGAGCCCATATCTATTGATAGTGTCATGGAGACCGGGGACACTGTCTAGTTCGAAAGTGATGATCCAGGGCTTCTTAAAAATAGAGTCGGCTAGTTTGCCCACTCATTCTGTTGCATGCCCTCTAAGTATATCTTCCGTATGCCCTCAACACACCACTGGCAGGATAGAGCATCTAGAGATGATGGCGATGCCTGAGGTGGTACGACAGATAACTATGTCTCCAACTTATTGTAGGATCCTGACTCTAACTCAGATTCCTCTCCAGATGGAGTCTTCTTAATGGAGCTGCTACTATTGCTGCCTCCCTCATCAGACTGGGGAGTGCAAACAATAATAGCCTGGGTATGGGTCTGCCTAAGTCTAACAGTAGCCCATGTCTGACATCTCTCAGCATCCGGATCAAGCCAGACACTGAGCTCCTCAAGTGATCCACTAACATCGGGGGCATCCATCTCCCCCGAGGACTCATACTTGAGCCTCATCTGCATGGCTCGGATCTCATCACGTTTGGGCTTAGGGGCCATAGTACCTGAAACACAGACATTTGGCAAACATGGTTAGCCCCACAAAATGAGAAATGAAAAGAAAAATCAAATTAGACTTGGTCACAAAAGGGACTATAAAGGCACTTCTACGAGTCATAGTAAAACCTATGAGTCATAGAAGGCCCTCGTAGAAATAGTGTTCAAAAATTTTGCTTATTGGAATTGCATCTACGAGGCCAGATATGACTCGTAGAAGCATCTATGTGTCATAAATTGATTCGTAGATGTGTTCCAGTGTTTAAACTTGTATAGGTAGGGACCTATGTGACCTGCCTACAAGTCATAGAATATTCTAGGGCTCGTAGAAGGTCTCATCTAATAGGTTCTCAAAAACTTAAAGTTTTTGAAATTTCATATGAAGGGCAACTATGACTCATCGAAATTTCCACCGGCCGTAGAAGACCCTTGTAGAGTAAAAAAGTAGCAACCTAAGTTTCCAAGTCTATCAACACGGACCCTAAACGACAATTTTAACAACTATTTCAGCATTGAAGCAATACATACACACCACTCCGCGGTTCAAATCAAACACCCGATACCCCATATGCAATTCTTTTCATAAACCCCTCGAATATCATTTTTCTCATTTTCTCAAGCTAGCCAACCTCATTTGAATGAATTAACATCAAATTACGCACACATGTCATCACACATCGAATTTTCATACACATAGTTAGTTCAATTCAAGCGATACGCGTCAACATGGTTTTTCATACAGAACATTTAAATGCAAAGACAAGGCCACTCACATAATTTCCTAGCTTTTTACACTTAATCAAGCATTGATACATACTATCGATGATTCAATTTTAAGCACAAACAATAGCAAACATGGGTTGACTACTTAACTAGTCCAAGCACCATGCCCGACAATTAATTTCAACTTAATCACAATAAGTTTGGTATTTAAAAGCGTTTAGGACCAGGAATTTATCAAATTTGGGTGAAAAAGATGCTAGAAATTGAAAGAGAGCCTAGGAAGGGGAACCCTAGGGCTATCGGAAAGTTGGTCAAAAAATAGGTGCGGTCGATCGTCAGTGGTCGGAGAAACAAGGGAATGGGGTTGTTGGGTTCTCTATGTAATTTTGGGGAAGAATGGGGTCAAATTAATTTGAGCCCTTCTATTTATAGTTTGACCAGGTTAGCCAAAGTTAATGGGCTTAGGTTCCATGAGACCCCGATTATGAGTCGTAGAGGATTTTACAGCCTGTAAATCATGGTCGTGGAATGCCCAAACCCTAATTTTGGGGACTGAATTTCACGGACCAGTCTATGAGTCGCAAAATTGAGTACGACTCATAGACTTGGTCGTAGAGACCTCCGTAGTAAGCCAATAAATAGAAAACTTCCCTGGGTCCACGAGCCCCATTCACGATCTGTAGTTTTATCTATCGACCATAAAGTTGGCTTGTGGACTAGAGTGCACAATAATTTGCTTATTGGAAGTGTTCTACGAGATAGTGTATGGGTCATAGATTTATATATGGCCTGTATAACAAGTCGTAGAAAACTTCTTGATGCTTTTTCAGCCAAGGATGGCTGACTCTATCATATACTTACATATTCTTCACAGAACACATGGTTACTGTATATGCAACCAGTCTAATGTCCACAAATTATAACAAAAATGCGAAAAATTAAACTACCTGCAAGTTCAAAAGCTAAAAGCAAAATACAACTATAATTATTACATCAAATATCTTGGGTTGCCTCCCACGTAGAGCCTGATTTATTATCGAGACACCACTTGGACAACATGGTTACTCGGATGTCACTAAGTGCCGAAACATCCTTCTTCAGGTCATCTGGCCTCTTTATTAAATGACATATATTGAAGACAACTTCTTTGTCACTCAATCTAAACCTGAGTTGGCCAGCTTCCATATCCACTAGTGCTCAACTAGTGGCTGGGAAGGGGTTTCCCATGATGATTGGGACTTCAAAGTCAACTTCACAATCTAGGATCACAAAATCTGCTGAGAATATGAATTTCTCAACTTTGACTTGGACGTCATAAAGAATCACCATAGGCTTCTTCGTCGTGAGATCAGCCATCAACAACTGTATGCTTGTTGGAGTAGGGGTTCCCAACCCTAGCTTCTTGAAAACTGCAAAGGGCATTAGATTTATGCTGGCACCGAGATCACATAATGCCCTTGCGAACTCCACATCTCCAATAGTACAGGGTATAGTGAAAGCACTGGGATCTTCTCGCTTTTGCACCGAGGACCTTATAGCAATTGCACTGCAATATTGAAGCTCTTGCGAGAGCTCGAAACTCACAGTGCTTCTTTGTAACCAAGTCCTTCATAAACTTTGCATATCCTAGCATCTTCTCCAATGCCTCCATGAGAGGGATGTTGATGGAGAGTTGTTTCAGCATGGAGAGAAAAAGCTTGTACTTTCGCTCCTCCTCTTTCTTTTTGATTCTTTGAGAAAAGGAGGGAGGAGGTTTAGGAATAGGCTTCAGCTTCTATGGAACCTCTGCAGTATCACTTACCCCATCCTTAACACGATCATCTCTGGTATTAACATCCTTGACCTCAACTATCTCCTCTCGAACATTATCATCTACTGGCATGGGAGGATCAATGGTACTCTTACCACCATGAGTAGTAACCGCCATGCACTTTCCTTCATTTTTTGGGTTCTGAACTGCATTGCTAGGCACTGTACCTGTTTGACGCTAGTTGAGTTGAGTTGATAATTGACCAACCTATTGTTGCAGTTGTTTGATAGCAACCGAATGAGACTCGATCTTTTGTTTAATTCTGGAGATGTCAGATTTCGTCCCCCTCAAGGTCTCTTCCTGTGTGTTAGCCTTCTTCAACAGTCGGTCAAACATCTCTTCAACCCTGGAACTACTAGCACTGGTATTATGATTTTGTGATGGCATATAAGGACCATTTATGTAGCCATCTCTGCGACCCTAATCTGCATCTTTGTCTTGCCCCTATTCCTGTCGTAGCAACCACCACGATTATCTCTAAACACGCCATCTTTTTTATAGTTCCGACCTTGATTTTCTTGACCCTGGCGCCAATAGTTCTGATTGGACCATTGGCGTTGGTCCGAAAACCCCTTGTATGACCAGCAATGAAGCTAGTGTCCTCGTCATAGTAGGGATCCTCGTACATGGGTGATCACAGAGGTTGATGAACAACTATATTGACTTATTCCTAATTCTGCTTCATCATCACCTCCATACCAATACGAATCCGGGCAAGCTCTTGCAGTATATTCTCATTTATTTTAGTTTGCTCTAAACCAATACTGACAATGCACGAACTTTTGGTAGATGACATGTCTATTTGCCCCCATACACAATTCATCTTGACCACTTTTTTACGTTTCTCAGCAATCCTTACAAATGGTTGATCTAAAAACATACCCCTTATGATAGTATCAGCACATGCTTGGCTACTGTCATCAAGGGCAGGATAGAAGATCTCCACCAAGGCATCATCAATAATTTTCTGGTCAGGGACACTCCTCAAGCACTTTGTGAATCGCTCCTATGTGGTACTAATCTAGTCACCAGGAAGTTATTCAAAATTGTTGATTTTGATCTTTCAACTTGAGCGTCTTCGATCTTGGGAAGTACCTTTCCAAAAAGGCCTTCTGCAACTCAGCCCAACTGGTGATAGAACTCTGTGGGAGCTAGAATAGCCATAGCTCTATGTTGCCTATTGGAGATAATGGGAAGAGATGAAGTCCTACAACATCCATAGAGCGATTCTGTGTTCCCATTACACTCTTACAGACAAACACAAAGTTATGTAGATTACTATGTGGATCCTCCGATGGTAGTCCCACGAACAACCCATGATTCTTTAGCATATGAAGCAACCCACTCGAAACCACAAACTTTGTATCATCTGGTAGTGGCAGCAACACAATGGCTCCAGTCACATCCATAGCCATAGGGTTCAGCCGATATTGATTCTACTAATAAGCTTTGGCATTGAAGTCCTGTGGATGTGGATCAATGTCCTCAAGAGGAGGTTGGTTGTCATTATTCGCATTATCATTATCATTTCGGTTTTGGTTCAGAGTTGCATCAATTGCATTGTTTGCATTATCTTGGGTCATCCTTCTTAGTCTTCTCTGGATCTCTAGGTCAAACAGAGTCAAGGGAATGCCTCAACTTCACATATTGGGCATACACTACACATGTACCTTGAAATGGAGCAAAAACAACAAAAACATGAATGAGGTAAATAAGGATTAATTCCTAAAGTACTCGAATTAAACAAGTCCAACCATATTCCCCGGCAACGGTGCAAAAATCGTGATGTCGCCCAAGCTACACCCTTTTTATAGGCTAAAGCGATCATTGTCAAGATATATAACCTAATCGAGGTTAGGGTCGATCCCACAGGGAATATGGTAGACTTAGAAGAATTCAAGTTAATTCGGGTTGATTAACCTACTTATCTCCCCGTGGGGCGGGGGGAGGGGTTCGTAACAACTATGAAAAGTAATCCTAAACTAAGACAAGTGTTAAAACTAAAGGGTGTTGTATTCTCCGTGATTCCCTTACTCAGTATTACCAGATAATTAAATTCTTTTCTAGTGTGTAGCATGCATAGTGGTAAGTTAAGTTCACCAAACATTTTGGTCCAGGTGAGAGACAAATTTCACTACGTTATTTGGTCCATTCTCGCAATGTGACATTACTAACCATATACCTATTGTTCCAATACAACCTCCCCTTGGCCTAGTTTGGATGATTAGACGAGAAACATCAATGGAATCCTGTTAATTAATCTTTTTCCTATTCATTACCACCTTGATCCAGTCAGTAACACTAGGAAAGTTCTAATGTTGGCCATCGTTAAAAGGTATTCAATATGCAGAGACTTAATTAATAGATGCATGCACACTTTTCAAGAATTATGAATTATCCAGTTTTACCTTGTTAGTTATTCATGGTTCTCACAACTCTAGTTGTGAATTTAGCTACTCATGATCAGTGTAGATGCCAAGTTTATGAATTTGAATAACATAATTGAGCACTTACACAAGAGAATTAAGCACAAGAAATCCAAACTCTTCAACAAGAATCATATGATTAAATTAAAAGTAAGAAATAATATTTCACAAGTGTTTCTACTATTCTCTCACGTTCCTTTACTATTACCAAGTTGTTCCCCTTATGAAAAATAACCTAAAAATCTATTTATAGTGTTTAAATACAAAACCAAAATGGAATAGGATAACTGGGTCGGCAGACTCTACGGGAGCTTTTACTGGCCGCATATAATATTTTACGGCTTGTAGTCGGGCTTTCGTGGATTGCATCTTCAAATCTGGGACTTATACGACACCCTTCTACGGCCCGTATAACGTTTTACGGACCATAGGGGGTTTCGTCTGATGACTTTTTAGCAACTCCCCACTTTTCGATCCTCAGGGTACAACACCAAGTCTATGGCTCGTAAACTCTTCTACGGCTTATCTGCATGTTCATAAACTTAACTTCAGAAAATAGCCCTTCACTGGAATTTTGTACAAAACCAGATCTATGACCTATAGAATTCTCTACAGCCCGTAAAAGGTCTCGTCAAACCTCTGCTTCAGCAAAATCTGCACACTTAGCCCAAAACTTGTGCCAACCCTATAATCCTGGAAACCAAACATAAAAACACATCAAATCTACCAATATCATTTTGAGAACACAAAATTCCACGTTTTAAGCATCAAAAGTGTTGTAGTTTGATAGACATCAAAATCCTCAACAAATCATCTATCATACCCTGCTAACCCGACAAAACTCTAAACCTCTGTCACTAAAAGTAGGTGTAGGCCATCCATGAATCGTCTCTATCTTAGCTGGATCCACCATCATACCCTTTTTAGACACCACCTACCCTAGGAAAATCACAGACTCAAGCTGAAACTCACATTTCGAAAATTTAGCAAATAACATGTGATCTCTGAGTGCCTGTTACACAATCTGGAGATGCTAGGCTTGTTGCTCTCGGCTCTGTGAACATACTATGATATTATCGATAGAACCCACGACACAAGGCCCAAAGAATAACTGATAAGGTTCTACACCCAAAGTATAATCGATAGATGCTTGGAACTCGGGAACGACTTTCGTAACTCGGTATCCCAGTCATGGTAACCCGTGAACTTAGACGATGGGGCGCACTACCCAGGCCTCAGACATTCAGACGTGGCCATCGAAGCTCGGAGCACGAGGAGCGTCATCCAGGACTCGAAGCATAGGAACAGTCATCCACTCACTAGTCTATCCAGAGATCCGGCAACATCATACCTTAAGGAAAGATTCACAAAGCCCAACCAAGCATAACTATCACCTCTCTCAGTATAGCGGGTAGCCTAGTGTCAGGGAAGGACAACAAGTGCACAATAACTAACAGCTACATACATATATATATATGTCATAGGCCAATGTAAAGTCATGCCCAACCAAATCCAAGTATACCACAATTCAATCAACCACACCTGATCCCCCACTAATAAAAATGGATCCCCTCACTACGCCAATACGTAGCCCTAGATAGAAAAAGCTCGAAACCCATACTCAAGTAAGAGGTAGAATAAGCAATACATAGAACATTGTAAAACCATAACCCAAATATCAGGTAACCTGGCACAATGACCAACATTCCCCCTGGTAAGTATAGCCAAGAATCTGGACAACACAATCCCAGCCAGCTAACAATTGCAACAAGTCACCATGGCAGAGTGGCTGCCAGCTCAGTTGGTAATGCAACAATATCCCATAACGATAAACATTCTAATTAAGTCCCCAGGCATAGCATTTATCTTGCACCTCCAGTAACCACGGAATCAAGAGAACTATATATCGACAGAATCACCATAACACGATCATAACCATAGAGGCGCAAGGTAGGATATAACTAACAGCCAGCCCTTCAGACTACCCCCTCCAGTAGTCAAGCAGCAAATGGATCATATATATAAGTCATACGATTTTGGCTTACCTTTAGCCCTAGCAGGGTTACTCAGAATCCCACCAGGAATAGCATACTCATTCGCATCAAGAAGCCCAATAGGTCAGACTAGCGGTTAAATAATCAAATACAAGTATACAGAGAGCGTCAACGCTTAGTATTACCTCAATCACAACCTCTCCCGCCTGTATAATCTTTGTCAAATGTATTCACAGCCCACAAAACCTTTAAATAACAGCTAACGTAAAGATATTGGTGTTATAGAGTCCCTACCTCAACAACATATCCTATAGTTCCATACACAATCACCGTCAGCCAAGTAACTGATTACAAGGCATATCTTTAGGGCTTTCATAATCTTAATGCTCATAGTCTTCCTATCTAGCTACCAAAACTCGAGGACATCCATGCTCTGCTCAATAGCCTTGGGGGCTGATGATGCAGCATTACCCCTACCCGGAGTCTGCCCTCTACGTAGCACATGTGTGAAAGGGCAAATCAAATCAGATTTTAGGAAGTCAATAAACTAATGGCGATATCTCACGACCATAATCAATAACACAAGAAGTTTCCTAAACATCTTGTAGCCTCCTGGAGATAAGTCAGGACGTCTCTATACCCATTCACAAGTCTTTACTAAACGGTAGCTCTGTACAGATAACACCCTAGGCTCTGATACCACCTTGTCACAACCCAACCTTTCGAATCATGATGGGGCCTAATAGATCCCAACTATAGGTAAGCCAACCCAACCCAAAACCCTCGGCACCTATCCTAATATCTATGAATAACGCTAACTAAAGACATACAAAATAAGCCAACAACAACCTATCCCAGGACTAAGAAGGCACCTTTACAGAGCTACTATAGACTCACAATATGATATGCATATCTCATATATAACCAGAATAGTAATCGACACATACAAATCCAACTACACATACAAGGCCTAGAGTTTGAATACAAAGGGTGACCGTCAAAACAGAAGAAGACTATAGAATATCCAGAGCTACTGATGTTCACCAATGTCTCTTGAATTGCCTACGAACCCCTAAGTCAGCAACTGTGGCTAGTGCCCGGACCTACCCCATGTGAAGATGCAGAAATGTAAGGCTGAGTACCAAAAAGGCACCCAGTAGGCATCATCGCTCAACTGAGCGAAATACTGTAGATATAGAAGGCTCAAATATAGAGAACTGTAGAAAATGTAGCAAATCGAAACTCTGATCAAAGAGTAAGCTTGTTTGAAAAATCATCGAACCCCAACTGAGCCAACCCAAGCGGCGTGTACTGATGCTAACTGACAAAACACGAATAGGCCCAAATCACAACTATCACCAAACAAAGAAATAGTATTGTATGCAGGTGCAAGGCCTTAATATCTATATTTGTACACCTACTAAGCCCCCATAAGCCTAGAAGGTGCAACCACACAGAATCTAACTGGAAGAATCACCACGAAACCTACAAAATCACTACGGAGGCCAACTCTCAATATCACATAATCAAGGGGTCGAGATGTACATAGGTGTAAGGTCCTAGTGTCTAAGCCTGGACGCCCCTTGAGCCCCCATAAGCCCAGAGGGTACACTCATGCACAATCAAAGGTCAAATGGTGCTCGGGTGAAACCTCTGTAGAATAGTGTAATCTCCTGCCGGCTCGTGGCAGCGAACCTGATGTTGTGTCAAAACGCAACACCCGATCCAGAGTACCACAGTGTGTCAGGTCGTAACACCCGACCCTGTAATGTATATTGTGTCAGAACATGACCTCCGATCCAAGAATGTATATCGTGTCCGTATATGACACCTGATCCAGAAATGTATATCGTGTCAGTATATGACACTTGATCCAAAAATGTATCATGTCGGTACGTGACACCCAATCCAGAAATATATATCATGTTGGTACGTGAGACCCAATCCAGAAATATATATCGGTCAGTACGTGACACCTGATCCATAAATGTATTTCATGTCGGTACGTGACACCTGATCTAAAAATGTATATCATGTCGATACGTGACACCCGATCTAGAAATGTATATTGTGTCGGTACATGTCACCCGATCCAGAAATATATATCGTGTCAGTACATGACACCTGATCCATAAATATATATCATGTCAGTATGTGACACCTTATCCAGAAATGTATATCGTGTCAGTACATGACACCCGATACCCAATCCTAAAAGTTATGTTGTGCCGGTACGTTACACCCGATCTAGAAATATATATTGTGTCGGTATGTGACACCCGATATAGATATGTATATTGTGTTTAATTATCCAAGTATGCCACATTCTAGGAAATCACAAGTAATGAAAGTGAGCATGGACAATTACAAGTTTATCATAGATATCTAGAACAACCAGAGCCATCAGACTCACATGTGGGTGCTAGAACCAGTGCATAATGCCGCATGTAATCATATGTCAACCTCACAAGGTAGAATATCTCAGAGGCACTAAGTCACACACACACATAGTCTAGACCTAAGCTCAGTATACATATGTGTCACATTTTCTCAGCCCTGACTAGCTCCTACCAGGTCAGCTCTTAGTCTAATAATGTTAGAATTCAGCCAATATAATAGTTATAATTGATGCAGCTATCAATACAGGAAACGCCATATTAGGCCAGCATATATCGTACACATACAAGAGAATCAACCAAATATACACCATGTACTCACAATCATCCACCCATATACCATGACCTAGGTAGCCACAAGAACTCAAAATGAACATGAACATTTACAAGCATTTCATAATTATCCAAAACAACTAAGCCCAGCAGAATCATGTTTATACCAGAATCAATCTACAGTACGACATACAATCAGTAAACAGCCTCACAACCAGCATATCCTAGTAGCACCAAGCTACACATCCACATAGACAATAGTTAAGCCAGAATACGTACTTCTCACGGGGAATTAGCCATATCTAGCCTCTGCTAGGCCTTTTCATAGTGCAACAGTGCTAGGACTCAACTAATATCACAGTTATAGTTAATATCACATTTATTTTAGTACCCAGTATCTCATATTATTATATACAATTCATACATCATGTCATTACATACCGCATATACATCTCAATAGGTTTAGTCCACATACTACTACGACACCTATTTCAGCTAAGTCTAAGGAATAAAGAAGCCCAGACTACCTAAAAGGCGAGTCCACGTGCTCCGGATCAGTCCACATAAGCTTTGCCTCTCTTGATCGCCTCTAAATGCTACTCAACTATCAAAACATGGATCACAAAATAATTATGGCTGTTTTGGCTATGATAACTCAAGAAATAGGGAAAGATACGTCAATTGCAATTAAAATAGAAAAAATAAGACCCACACCCGAAACACAAAACCAACCCCGATAAAATGACCTCTACATCACGTCAAGCTATATCCAGAAATTGAGCTCCAAATGAGGCTTAGAACAATTAGAACAACCCAAAAATAAATGAGATTTCTTATCGGAAAACAATGTAGACGCAGCATCTTTCACATTAGATTTCTCAAAAATATGACCAAATTAACAGAATCTGAATATACCATGGTATAGGTCTTCAAAGGTAGTATAGTTTAGACCCAAATTTTACTTAATTCCAATAAGAAACGGTTGATATATCACAACACAAAGTTCCCAAAACAAATTTGCAACATAACAAAAGCTAAGATCTAATTTTCATACCAAATGGAGTGCTATCAATTAATTTTGACATTACCATGATGTGCGCCACACAAAAAAGCATAGAATAGACTCAAATTTTATCAAAATTTGATTTAAAACTGATAAGAAATCACATTCCAAAATTTCAAAATCACAATATGTAATAGCAGAAAAATGGCCCATTTTTACCTCAAATGACGCTCCTAAAGCAATTTCTGAAGCTCCCACATTATTCCTCTCAGAAAAATATACACATTAGGCTTTTGAATCACCAAAATTAACTCAAAAATGAAAGAAAAATCAAGTTCGAAAGTTGTATGTTGAATTTGTGTGTTGTTCCTTCTATTTCTGGAAATTCTCTAGATTTGGACATTATATATATATATATATATATATATATATATATATATATATTCTTTTTAATATGCACTGCCTGCCACGTGGCAACCTCTCTCTTGACCATGCACGCCCTTTTTATTTTCAACAATCGCTCAGACTTAATTTCGATGTTCTGGCCTCATCCGAAGTCAAAAAATAGAATTCATATATAAAATATGATCGAAAATGACATTCTAAACTCAATGGTGTAGTCGAAATTCTCATTGGAGGCCATTTTATTACAATGTGGGTTCCATTTTCCAATATCAAAATCTACCGAAGGGACCAAAACACACCTAGAAGCCCTGGAATAGATTAAATTCAATGTTCTGAATACAATGGTCTGGTCAGAATTTTCATTTGGGGAACATTTACGAAGGATGTTTACTAAAGTCATCTATGACCTACTCCGACGGCTAAATTTGTAAAACTCGATACAATTGCATTGAACATGCCCCTAACCTAGTTTAGGCATTTAGGGGCTGATGGAACAATCAGAATTCCTCTCTGAGACCGTTTACTAAGACTTCACCTGAAAATTGATCATATGGTTTAAATCTCTCTTTTAACTCAACATGTTGCATAAATGTCAAACAACTGACCCAACGACCCAATAATTAGTGTCAATAAGTCACAATTAACCCGCGGTCACTATGCAAATACTCAAACTGATAAAACATTCACCAACCTATAGAAATAACTAGGAGGGTCATAATATTTTTCTTTGTAGGAAATTTGAAAATGGACAAGACTTGGATGTGTTGAACTGACACATTGAGTGGTGGTTATTTAAAAGGAGTTGATAGTTTTTTAAAATTGTCTTTAAGCCTTGCCCTTATACGCAATGAAATAATGTTTTTCATGGGTCTAAAGATCAAGTCAGGGAAAATTTAATACTTTTTGGGATAGACAAAGGATACACATGTTGGCTTCAACATGGAGAATATGCACCTAACAAGCAAACCATTAATTAGCATGAAGAAGGAAAAGAGCAAGGTAATACATCTCGAAAGAAAAATAAAAGAGAGCGAGGTGGTGATATGTTTGAAATGATTTATTATGTTGATGGTCTTGAAATTGTGGATGATTCTAGTGGGGTTGAATTTAAACAAGATGGTGCTTCAGAAAACTACTTCCAAAATTTTCCAATTACTGAAGAATTCTGTGTAACAACATTATCCTGATTGTGAGACATTCTCCAAGCTATCACTAATTATGGAATTATTTCAAATCAAGTGCCTTCATGGTTTGAGTGATAAAGAAACTGATAGCATGTTGAAGTTAATTAAACGAGCACTTCCTTTTGGTGAAACTTTGCCAGAGTCATTCTATGGAGTAAAAAAATGATTCAAATTTTAGGTCTTCGTTATGAAAAGAAACATGCCTGCGAGAACGATTTTATTTTATTTTGGAAAGAAAATTCAAAAGTTCAATCGTGCTTGGTTTGTGGGAAGTCTAGGTGGAAGTTAGTTGAAGGCCAAAAGACTGACGAGGCTATTCAAGGAAAGATCAAGAACAAAGTTCCCCATAAAGTTTTACGTTACTTTCCCTTGAAACTAAGATTGCAGAGGTTGTTTGTAGCACTAGAAGTTGATTCAAACATGACATGACATCATGATCAACGTTTGAAAGATGGACTTCTTCGACATCCAGCAGACTCTAAAGCGTGAAAATATTTTAATGCATATAATCCTGGCTTTGCTAGATATCTCAGTAATGTCAGACTTGGATTAGCATCTCACTGTATAAATCTTTTTGGTAACTTAAGTGTTTCTTATAGTACTTGGCTAGTGATTGTTATTGTATACAACTTATCCCCATGGATGTGCATGGAACAACCATATTGCTTCTTACCTTTGTTGATACCTAGTCCTAAAGCTCCTGGAAATGATATTGATGTGTACTTAGAACCATTGATAGATGAGTTGCGAGAATTATGGTATGATAGAGTTGATACATTTGATGCTTCAAAAAAAGATAAATTTTGAATACGAACTGTCACGACCCAAGCCTAGGGCCTAGACATGACATGGCACAAGGGGAACCCGACGGGACCCCAAGCAAGCCTCATAAAGCATCATTACACATCCTTGGTCTCGAAAATAATAAATCAAGCATTCAAAGATTAAAGAATGGGGGAAATAGAGCTAAGAGAAAAGATTGCGACAATATCATGTTGAAAATACAATAGTTAAACTCATATCATAGATACTTAACATGTCGAACAAACACCTCTACTACATAGATAAGAGCGAGGGCCAAGACAAAGTAACCAGGCTCACCCTCATAGTCAAATAGAACATAAAAAGAGAGTCTCAATATATATTAAGAGAGCATAGTCTAGGTCCCCAAAGTGGAGGGCTCACCAACTAGCTTGAATAGCACCGAACTAGCCATGTGGAGGAGGATGATCAACTTGGGCACCGGTTCCTACATGGTGACATCAAGTAGGCATAGAGCATGCATTAGTACTTTTGAATGTACTAGGTATGTAGGATGTAATGCAACAATAAGTAGGCATCATAATCAAAATGCATAATATTAAGCAACATACATAATATAACAATATGGTATGTATGATCAATGCTTAAGTAATTCATGCTCATATAGGATATCATATGTGTAGAAGAGACCAAGCTAGTTGTTCAAGGTATAAACTCCTTGGTGGTTGTGTGGTATAAACCCCTCACATGGTTGATGGTAATCACACCTTACCAACATGGTGACGAAGTATAAACCCCTCGTATGGTTGATGAGTATAAACCCCCAACATGGTTACCCGGGCTCTTGTTCCCCCGGATTGGGTATGGTCCAATGCAACACTTTATATAAGATTTATCATATGCTCTAATGCAACACTTCCTATAGGAATAAACATATGCATAAGCTCATTTCATCATCATAACATCATTCATATCATATCTCATGCTTTGGACCTTTATTTCTTCAAGAAACCCTAGTCGGACATTTTATCAAACACTTTGAGGGTATGAAATGGGGGTAAAAGACCATGCAATTTAGAGATGAAATCATGCAAGAAAATCTATTGTATAACCATCAATCGACACCTTGCAACACCCCCAAGATATTCACATCAAAACCCCTAATCAAATCCAACATTAGATCTAAGATTTAGAGCTCAAAACATAGCAAAACAATCACAACTTTACATAGTTTTAACATAGTGTGCAGTGAATTTCATAATAATCAAGACTCATTTGTAAATCAACTTTAAATATGCAATTTATGTAAAAGGAGGCTTGGTTATCATGGGTGAAAGGAACCCATGAAAGAAACCTACATACCTTAGCTTGGAGATGAACTTGGTGGAGATTGGAGATGGAGGCTTGAAGCTTGACGAAGAACCTTGAAGGAGAACCTTAGCTTGGATGAGGGTTTGAGACTTGAGTTTGGGGAGTGAAAATGTGACTAAGTGTTTGAGTGAGTAATCGGAAATGTTTAGGGTAGTATGAGGGTGAAATATGACTGAGTATGGGTAAAAACACGTATGAGAACTTTTAGGCCTAAGACTTAAAGTCTTGGACCGAAGCTAAAAAACAGAGTCCCAAAATACATAGGGGAGCATCGCTACGGGGACGCGAAAACCCCTATGGAATTCGCACCTTTGAATTTCGTAATTGTAAATATTTCCTCTTAAATCGGGTTAGACCCTTTTCTACCTAATTTGGACCCCCTGAACAAGGATCCGAAGTTGAATTTTTGAAAAAACAAACGAATTTTGAGATATCTGGAAATTAAAATTCTGAGCATTGCAAGGCACGTTTTTGGGCACTTTTTGGGGTGGTTATAATATCTCCCCCTTAGGAACATTCATCCCCGAATGTAAAAGAGACGTACCAAGACAAGAGTGATCATTAACAAATCAGCCCCAACAATAATGCAACATGACATGTAAAACACCATTCAAATTCTCAACATAAGTGTAAAATCATCATAAACTTCCCAACTTAAACATCAATGCATAAGAATGACATAGGGGCTGAGACATAAGACACGAAATCACATAGGGGACTATACAATTAGTACCTTAGGCTTGAGTGGAGTGGAAAAGATAAGGATACCATTTTTGCATGTCCCCTTTGGCCTCTTATGTAGCACTTTCAACTTGTTGGTTCCTCCAGAGGACCTTAACGGATGCCACCTCTTTGTTCCCCAATCTCTTTACTTGCCTATCCAAGATCTGAACCGAAACCACCTTATAAGTCAAATTATCCTCAACAACACCTATAACATCAAGAGGCACAATGGCATTAGGATCACCAACACATTTTCTCAACATAGAGACATAGAATAACAGGTGAACCAAATTCATTTCTCTAGACAACTTCAACTCATAAGCTACCTTGCCGACCCTCTCTATCACCTCATAAGGACAAACATACGTTGGACTGAACTTCCCCTTTTTACCAAAACCGACCACACCTTTCATTGGAGAAGCCTTCAAATAGACCCAATCACCCACTTGGAATTCTAGGTCTTTCCTTCTTACATCAGCATAAGATTTTTAACGACTTTGGGTTGTCCTCAACCTTTCCCTAATCATCTTAACCTTCTCAAGAGCCTCCATAACCAAATTCGGCCCCAACAAAGCCACCACTCCAACCTCAAACCAACCCACCGGTGATCTACAATGTCTCCCATAAAGAGCCTCAAATGGAGCCATACTGATATTAGAGTGATAGCTATTGTTGTAGGCAAACTCAATCAAAGGAAAATGGTCATCCCAACTACCCCTAAGCATATCTTCAAGGGTATGGCAGGTTCTTTCGGCTTGGCCATCCGTTTGAGGGTGGAAGGCCGTACTAAGCTTAACTTTTGTACCAAAACCCCTTGAAAGACCTCCAAAAGTGTGAAGTGAATTGTGCACCACGATCCAATATGATAGATAAAGGAACCCCACGCCACCTCACTAACTCATGGATGTACAACCTTGCATACTCTTCAGACCCATATGTGGTCTTAACTGGTAGAAAGTGAGCCGACTTCGTCATCCTATCAACCACCACCCAAATGGAGTAAAAACTTTTTCTAGTCTTGGGCAACCTAACCACAAAATCCATATTAATCACTTCCCACTTCCAAGTGGGGATCTCTATGCCTTGGGTTAGGCCACCCGGCCGTTGATGTTCGGCTTTGACTTGTTGACAACTATGGCAACTGGAAACAAACTTAGCAATGTTCGTTTCATGCCTCCCCACCAATACACATCTCTCAAGTCTCTATACATTTTGGTGGAACCAGGGTGAATAGAATAAGAAGAATTATGGGGAGGTATTCCAATAGTGTATATTAGGATGGTAAAGGACATATATAATATAGCCAAGACTCGAATAAAAACAGTGGGAG
>JAPFFP010022664.1:0-16314 GCA_026153255.1 Solanum medicagineum
CAGAAAAAGAGATGCTCGCATTAGTATATGCTTTTGATAAATTTAGATCTTATTTGGTGGGCAGCAAAATGATCATTCCTAAGAAAACTTTCAAAATAGACTCACATTTATATGTTGACTTTTTTTCTAATAGTTTCATACTTGCTTCTCCCTACATCTTTTATGCCACTTGTCAATAATACTAAAAAACTTTAAAAATAGACTCATATTTATATACTCAAAAAAGTTTTTAATAACCTTATACTTGCTTCTTCCTAAATCGGACAAGCTACCTATCGACCAGACTGAGAAAACTTTCAAAATAGGTTCACATTTACATGATGAATTTTTTTTCTAACAATCTTATACTTGATTCTTCCTACTGAAACACCCCTCATGTACATCAGAATGCCCCATAATTGTAATTTCCATATATCTCAAAATTCATATGTGATTTCGGAAGTCTGACTTCATATTCATGATCTGGGGCAAAATTAAATGTGAAATGGGTATAACTCGCATTTTAGAAGACCCGTAGCAAAAAATAATTTTCGCTAATTTTATAATTTCCAATAGCTGTCCACACCTAGGTCGCGATGTGGTTGGGGTGTGCCACTGTGTAACTTGTGCTAAGCTTTTGGTCCTCGTCATGCCAGGGGCGCGGACTAGTACTTTCCATGCCTTGTTTTTCCAACATAGTTCAAGGGCATTGGGGTCATAATCCAATGTCCATTTAAATGTGAAATCTTCCATACTTAGTCATTTTCAGCTCTAGAATCCACAAAACTCTCTATTAAACCTCTCCAAGACTTTACCTAATCTGTCACTCAAATTCAAGGATTTCAATCTAAACTTTAGAACTCAAGAACCCACCTCAAGCTTCAAGTCTGCTTCAAGTTCATTCTAAGGAATTCAAAGTTTAAGGTATGTGCGTCTTCATCCATGGGTCCTTTCATCCATGGAGCCCAACCTTTTTATGGAAATTGCATGATTTCAAGTTGTATTACTTATGGGTATTTTATATTATGAAATATGAACATAAATTATGTTGGGGTTTTATCATGTATTCATTGATTATGCATGAATATCTGTTTCAAGCTTATTTCATGAATTGAATTTTTTTCTATTGAGACTATACATTATTTGAGCTATGAACTATGAACTATTATGAGCTTTTGTGATGGATTTCAAGATACCCTAAGTTGGGGTTTTACTACAATATTGGTCGGTTGATTTGCATTGAGTTTACTCTTCATGTTTTACTCTTGAGTTGCATGATTTTGAATAAGTATCATGAATCCACAATGTGTTCGATAAAATGACATGACAAGAATTCTCAAGTTGTTGATGAATTATAACTTGATTTACAAGTCAAGTAATTTCATGATGATTAAGGATTTTCAAGCATGTATTGAATTCATGAAAAGTATCTACAATTTTACAAGTATCAAGTTGACCCCTATTTCAAGATTTTAATATCTTGTGAGCCATTCATGTCAAGGCAAGGGATCATGTATGATTGGAAACTCCCTCATGTGCTTTGGAATTCCCCATAATCGTAATTTTCATATATCTCAAAATCCATGCTTGATTTCAAAAATCTTCATATTCTTAATCATGGGGAAAAATACAGTGAGAAATAGTATAACTCGGATTTTAGAAGACTATAGTGAAAAATAGTTTTTGTTAATTTTTCAATTAATAGTGTTTATCCGCGACCAGGCTGTGATGCGCCTAGGGCGCGTACTAGTGTATTTGCTGATCCATGTCTTGTCCGCGTCACGCCTGGGGCGCGGACCAATGTAATATTTTCCTTAGTTTTCTTATTTCGCCCAAGGGCATTGCGGTATTAGCCCCATGCCCATTTAAATGTGAAATCTCCTACTCTTAGCCATTTTTCAACTCTGTAGCTCACAAAACCCTCTCTAAAGCCTCTTAAAGACTCTATCAAATCTCTCATTCAAATTCAAGGATTCCAAGCTCAATATAGGAACTCGGGAACTCATCTCAAGCTTCAACTCTCCTTCAAGTTCATTTCAAGAAATTCAAGGCGTAAGGTATGTGGGTATTCATCCATAGGTCCTTTCACCCATGGAGCCCAATCTTCTCTTTTTACAGAAATTGCATGATTTGAAGTTGTATTACCTATGGGTATCTCTTATTATGAATTTTGAACATAAATTATGTTGAGGTTTTATTAATTATTGTTTGATTATGCATGAATATCTATTTCAAGCCTATTCCATGAATTGGTTTTGTCTATTGAGACTATGCATGATTGGATCTATGAAACCATAAACTATTATTAGCTTTTGTGATAGATTTCTAGATACCCTAAATGAGGGTTTTACTACAATGTTGGTCTATTGATTTGCATTGAGTGTACTCATCCTGTCTTATTCTTGAATTGAATGATTTTAAACAAATATCATGAGCGTACCATGTGTTTGATAAAACTACATGATAAGAATTTTCAAGTTGTTGATGATCTATTACATGATTTATAAGTCAAATGACTTCATGATTATTAAGGTCTTTCAAGCATGTATTTAATTCATGAAAAGTATCATGATTTTACAAGTATCAAGTTGAGCCCTATTTCATGATTTTTGCCTCTTGTGAGGCATTCATGTTAAAGCAAAGGATCATGTATGATTATTATCTACACTAATGTTCAAGTTAGGCTCACTAGTAGAGGTCAAGCATGTTTAAGAGCTACTTATGTCATGTTATTACATCTCTTACAAGATACTCATGTTATTATTAAATTATGATTATTTCAAGTATTTTGTGGGATTTGACTTAGCACCGATTGAGGCTTAAGATGGGTATTCAACTCAAGGTGTCCTTATATAAAGTCTTTAGTCACTAAACTATGTGACACCACCGGATTATGAATATTACCCTTGCTATACTAGTGCATCCATCTAGTTCGTGTTATCATGTTTGGTTTTCCTTGTGAAGTAGACCACACTTCGTCGGGGGGTGTCATGCCCGGTCACCTGTACAGAGGGGGTGTCATACCTTGGAGTCCAAGTTGTAGCTACTTGGTCTATGTGGGTTGACGTCACTTCCCACATGTATGATATATTATGCATGTTGAAGGTTTTACTAGCATGTTTTATTACAAGCATTGAATATGCACGTCATATTGAGATTATATATCCATTGGTTATGATTATGCATTTTGAGTATATTGGCTTATATCATTTTTGCATTGCACTCCACATATTTAGTACATTCAAATGTACTAATGAACCTCTATGCCTACATGATATTACCATGTAGGGAACAAAGCTCCTTTTGGTCATCCTCTTCCATGTGGCTAGTTCGATTCTCAAAGAAAGCTTTCGGTGAGTCCTCAACTCCGAGGACAACATCTACTTTATTTCATTTTATGATGTGACTTGTTCCTTATGTTGGATGCTTATTATTATTAGGGTGAGCCCGGAAAGTGTCTTGGCCGCCGCTCCATTCTAAAGTGGAGGTGTTGGTGGATACTAAGTTTGTATATGCTTTCAAGCTTGGCTTTCTTATGTTTCTATGTTTATGAAACATTTCCCCATAGTCCCGCTTTCCTTTTTATACTTGACTCTTATTGATGTTTATTTTACTTTTGTAATCAAGGATATGTGCATGTTACAATTAAGAGGCTTGTTTGGGTTATCTTCGGACTTCTTATTTGTCGCGTCACATCTAGGCCCGAGACTTGGGTCGTGACAAGCTTGGTATCAAAGTACTAGGTTATTAATGGTCCTCGGAAATCCAAAACACCACGTCGATTAGAGTTTTATTCATAGTTATGAAGCACGCTCCAACTATGAAATGGAGGCTATGAGGCATCTTATGAAATGTTTCACTTCTTTCAAGTCTATATCGTGCTTTACATGTAAATATAAGGCTTCTCCCCTAACGAATGCTCTTTGCTCTTCTAGATTATATCGATACCAAGAGGAAGGCTAAGAAAAGCTCGTACTACTGAGGACCAACCGGCTTCTCCCACCCCTTAAGCTCCCCAATATGGAGGGGTAGCCCATGATGAATTCCGGGATGCCATCACAATGTTGGCCCATGTTATGAACAACCAAATGAATGAAGGGGCCGAAGCCCATAATGTTCGTACTTCGGCCTCAAGGGTGAGGGATTTCACAAGAATAAACCCTCTAGAGTGTCACGAGTCCAAGGCGGAGGAAGATCCTCAAGAGTTCATCAGTGAGGGGTATTAGTTGCTATGAATCATGGGGATTAATTTGTAGGAGAAAGTGGAATTAGCGGCCTATCAACTCAAAGGTGTGACCCAAATTTGGTTTACTCAATGCAAATTGGATAGGAGTAATGATGATGATATTCCTTGGGAGGAGTTCAAAGACACCTTCCTTAACCGGTTCTTCCCTATCGAGTTAAGAGAGGCTAAGATGATGGAGTTTATGAACCTCAAGCAAGGTTTCATGGGTTTGAGGGAGTATGCCCTTAAGTTCAACAAGCTTTTCCAGTATGCTTCACATTTGGTTGCCGACCCTAGAGGTTGAATGAAAAAATTTGTGTCGAGAGTATTTGACTTGGTTAATGAAGAGTGTCGTACCGCAATGCTTGTATGAGATATGGTTTTTTCACAGTTCATGACATATGTCGAATAACTTGAGGGAGAAAGAGGAGAAGTGGGAGTCCAAGATGGCTTGATTTGAAGGTGGTTTCCAAGGTTCTAAGGGTGGCTGATTTCATTAAGGACAATTCAAAGGACAAGGGTCCTCCAATGCACCTAACAAGAGATTTGCTAATGATAGGGTGTCTAACCTAAGATTCTAAAGTGGCCATGGTAGGATGACCCATCCTAAGTGCCAAAAGTGTGGGAGAAACCATTCTGGTCCATGTTTAAAAAATTCTAATGCTTGGTTTTGTTGTGTTGAGAAGGGTCACAAGGTTATTTATTGTCCTCATGCTAAAAACTAGGGTTGAGATGGTCGTCCTCAAGGCCAAGGTGCTAATGCGACAGGCCAACAAGATCCAAGGACAAATAGGTTCTATGCTCTCCAAGGAAGACAAGGAGTGGATGAAGTGCCCGATGATATTACAGGTATGTTAAAGGTTTTTGATTATGATGTGTATGCATTGATAGATCCGAGTGCCACTCTTTCTTTCATTACTTCTTTTGTTGCCAATAAGCTTCATGTATGTCTAGAGTTGTTGTGTGAACCTTGTGAAGTGTCTACTACCACGACCCAAGCCTAGGGCCCAGACATGACACGGCGAATAGGTTACCCGAAAGGACCCAATCAAGCCTCTTAACATATCATTACACATCTTTGGTCGCGGAAGCAATTAAATAACAAATAAAGAGTAGAAATAATGGAACACAGGGCTAAGGGATATCTTTCATATCATAAAACATCATAGAATAAAAAAGAGTCAATGCTTATAGCACCATTACATAACTTGTCCAACAACCACCTCTAAGTATGGGCCACCATGACCCTCACCACATTTTGGACACATACCATTAGGCCCCACACCACCATCACCTTGGACCCTTGGGTAGTCATTAGCAAACCTTCTATTAGGAGCATGAGAAGAAACTTGGCCTTGATGAAATCGGCCACCCTTGAGACTTTGGAACTTACCATCAAAATGGGCCCTCTTAGCCTCATGACCCCTTCTCTTTGTCAACTTCTTCCCTTCTAATTGTTTGGCATAAGTGATGTGCTTTCAAAATATAGCACATCTGATACCTAAAACAAGGGATTTTGTGAGTTCTTAATGCAGCTTTTTATGGTTTTTATGTGTTTTTGTGTTGTTATTGCAGGAAAAGTAGGTTGGCATGATTTTTGAAGAAAATTGCAAATTTTGCTAAAGTACAGGACATACGAGCTCACCTATGAGTCTTAGACTATGATACAAGTTGTAGGTTAACCTCGTAGCAGGAAACATAGAGCAAAAATCAAAAATATGCTAAGTGGAGGTCCGCCCTATGGGGCCATCCTGCGAGTCGTAGGTCTCAGTACAGTTCATATAGGTGGACTCATAGTAGGAAACAGAGAGCCAAAACTTTGGACTAAAAACTAAAGGCCTAGACTATGAGAGGAGCACATGAGTCACAGCCCAAGCAACGACTCTTACCAGTGGGTCATACCAGTTCAGTCCAAAATGTGAAACACCTGATACAAGACCCCAATTATGACTCATAGGTCACCTTATGAGTTGTATCTACGAGGCGTACCAGCTACCAGTTGTCTGTTTTATGTAATTTCTAGGGCCAAATGAGCAGGTACTATAAATACTTTAAGTTAGGGTTTATTGAAGGAGATTCGAGATTTTTAATACTAAGCATTACCTTTGAATATTTTCCAAAATATTTTGGGGATTTAGCATAGATTTTCATTTTCTCTTGGAAAACCCACTTTTGGGGTGTGCAAATCCCATACTCTATTCATTCTCAATCTATCAAGCTTGTGGTTTGCAACTTGTGGTGCTATCATTTTCATTGTTTTGGGTAAAACTCGCAACTATATCTTGTATTTGCATTTTTGTTAGTTTTGCTTCAGCCATGAGTAGCTAAGCACCCACAACTTGGGGCTTTGGGAACCATGGGTAGTTGACATGAGATGACCTAGATTTATTGTATTTCTATGATTGGAGTTTTGCATGTATTGTTCATTTTCCTTCATTTTTATTGTTGTTTGGTGGTGGCCAACACCAAACCCCACCTACTATCATTATCCTGACTAAGGTAGTGATAAATAGGAAAAGAGATTGATGTGTTCTCATCTAATCAACCAAACCTGATCAAGGGGAGGTTGTCAAGGACAATGGGTAAACAGTTAGTTGGCACAGCATAGTTGCCTACAACGCGCCATGGTGAAATTCGACCTTCACGTTCACAAGAAGCCTGGAAGAACCTAATACCGTCCTGCATACGAATTTCCAATTTTAGTTATGTTGTCTAGGGTAATCAAGTCAACGAACCATGGGGAACACAATTCCTAAGTTGTCCCTAAAATTGAGTGTTTCATCATATAGTAGTATAATATTTATTTTACTTTTGTTTTCAAATGACAAACACCCCCCCCCCCATTTAGATACTTTACTGATAGACACTCGAAATGATTAATAGTGAATTCTTGTAGTTAAGTTTTGTATTCCCTATAGATTCAACCCTTACGTTAAGTTAGGTTAATTGCTGACAGCGACCGCGTTCTTATAAGAGTGTGAACATCGTCAAAAATTATGGCACTGTTATCAGGGAATACAGCCAGGTTTTGACTTGATTTCACTACTAGTTAGTTCAAGTGTTAATTTCTTGAATCTCTTATATTTTACTTTTATTTTTTGTTTTTTTAGTTGATTTTAAGTGCAGGTTGATTGGCACCATGACTGAACAAAAGCTCTATGTCACAAGTGATTTGTTGGAAACCTTGCAGAGACGTGTCCTATTGTATGGGCAAGAGTCCGAAGACCCTCAGAGTTACCTGCAACATTTAACTCAAACACTAAGGGGGGTTCTTGGGACAAGACATCCTGGTTGGGAGGCCATGGCCCTTCAAGCTTTCCCCACGACTCTCCAAAGTGAAGCTACTGAATGGTGGTCAATTCTCCCTCCTGATTTTTGTTCTAACTTGGGGGAGGTGCAGAGATTCTTCCTCGTGAACAACAAGGGGCCCAACAAGCAAGAGCTACAGGATAACATCTGCAATATTAAAAGGGCGCCAAGAAAATCTTTGGTAGCAGCTTGGGAAAGGTATAAGAAGTTCTTGGCAATGAGCTAGAACTATTGTCTGACTGACGATGAATTGACGGCTAGCTTCTATCAAGAACCAACCTCTAAACAACAAGTTCATGCTGATGTCTTATTTGGAAGGGAGTGTTGGGCATTTCTGAGGCAACCATTCGGCGAAATTGCCGACTACATGGATAAGTTGTCTGCTATTACCCAAGTTTATAAACTACTACAAAAGCATCTAGAGCCATCTACTAGAATATCAGAGGGAACTGCACGTGCTACCAGAAAAGAGAGTACACCTAGTTGGCTTAGGTTACCACACAAGAAATGCATCAGTGATAAACTCTCAAGGATTTGGTGTATGCTTGAGCAAGTGCTTATCAAAACCAATGAACAATAAGAGGTTATACAAGAGATAAAGTTTGATGTCATCAAGGTGAACTACAAGGTGGATCAGCAAACAATGGCAATAAAGAGACTTGATTACAGGGTTGAAACACTTGCAACACAATTAGAGCATGTGCAAAGAGATCGTAGAAGGGGCTCGAGGAGTAAAGAGAAGACTCCGTCAACCCATGAGGAATTCTGAGTACACAATATGATAACATCGAGCCACGACGTTAAATAAGGCGCTTCTTGGGAGGCAACCCAAGTATCTCTTATATTGTTGGATAGTTTTAGGTTTATGTAAGGTGTTTGAATTGTTAGGTAGTAGTTTGATGCTTATTTTGATGTGTCGAGACATTGTATCAGTTGTATTACTCTAAGCATTGGTGTATCTTTAAGTGTGTTTTGCAGGAATTGACCAAAATCAGAAGAGTTGGAGGACATTGCATGTAGAGCAGCCCCTATGAGCAGGCATATGAGTCGTAGTAAACACTACAACTCGTAGTCATGCCTCACAGAGGGAAATAGTAAAGACTTAAATTTCGCACAAACACTACAAGCCAGGTTTATGATTTGTAGGGTCCTCTATGAGTCATAAGTGAAGTTCGTAGTGCCTGGGAATGAAATCATATTCTTTTCAAGTGTTGGGTTTGCTACGAGATTGGGACCTACTACAACTCATAGTCAAGGTCTCATTTTCCCGATCTGCAGAATTTTAAAAGTGACACGGTTGGGTATATAAAAGGGTAAACGTCTTTTGACTCCTCATTTTCCTCCTTGAAATAGTTTTCTTCATCTATAACCCCTCCCCCAAACACTATTTACCACTGTTCCATTCAACCCCAAACCATTTTTCTATAAACATCTCCCAGCAAGTGCATTCCACTAGGGTTTCAACTTTTCTTTGTCTCATCATATCTTCATGTTTTCATTTGATAAGTTTTCGTGGTAAGTTTGGCACATCCATACTATAATCATGTGTTGTGGATGTTTGAGTGAATCTTGTGTGATCATGGTAAACGAAACCATTTGAAAATGATTCTGTTAGTATGAAGAGTATGATTGATCCTATATTTCCACCCTTGCTTGGTGATTATAAAGCTTGATGTTGTGGTCATATGAGATTACTTTATATTACTTGAGTGATTATTTGGCTAGACCATCGTGGGGTTAAAATTCTTGAGTATTCGGGTGTACTAATTTGGCGGTGTGAAATACCCTTGTCTGAGTTTGTGAGGCCCTTTTGTGTGCCTCTTTTATGATCTATATTGTGGTTCAAATGGCCAATTTTCAAAATGTGTTCTGCCTAGAAATGTTTTGAATGAGAGGAGGGATTCATGTTAGACTAAGAGATAATGATAAAGTGGAGTGATTAGACTTGTTATAGTGTTGACTGTGTGTTTTTTATTTCATAAGCTTCTTGGATAATTTAAGGTCATTGTGGAAAGCGTATAGGCACCTAAGGTGCCTTCTATTTTATACTACGAGGACCTACTATGAGTTATAGGTCACCCTACAAGACGTAGTGGCCCTTCGTAGAAGGCAATAATAACTTATGGTGCCTTAAAACTGTCCATACGAGATTTGCCTTAGATTCTTAGCACTTGTTACGACTCATAGTGGTGGTCTCGTGAACCTGATCTGAGTTTTCAAAATGTTTCTGGCATAAGGTACCTGCCCAGACTATGACTCGTACTTGCATCTTGTAGCTGATTCCGGAATGCATTTCTCTCTGATACTTTGGTGGTATGAGCTACAGTATGGCTCGTAGGTTATCCTACAAGTCGTACCTTCACCTTGTACCTGCAAACTTGCATCTAGTTCAGTGTATTTAATTTAGCAATTTTGTTGTTTCTTAATTGAGTGTTTGTGTTTACACATTTTTTGGAAGAAAATATCATGGGACTCATAATTTAGTATGTGGTGACTTTTCACATACAATGCCTCCAAAAGATCGAAGGGGTGTTGCCTTGACTTTGGGACTCTAACTGGGAGATGAAACATCAGATGTTGATCAATCCACTAAGGAGATAGATGTGCGCCTTGACCCTGAAGCTAATGTCTTTGACAAGATCCCAAGCAACAAGAGTTCCAATGAAACTGGATAGCCCCTCCCAGTCTGAAAAGGAGAGTAGTGAAGAAGGGTCAGATGGTGATATCTCACTTTCTGAGTCCAGATCTCTTGAAGTTTCTCAAGCTCAGCCAGAGAAGACTGCTCCCCCACATATAACTGATTCTACTTATATTGTTACCTCCACTGACCCCCAAAACACGAGATGGTGTTTTCTACGGATGAAAGAGATTTATGAAGAGGGACTGGAACTAAAAGGTCAAGGGAGGCGAGTGCAGAGATTCCACGAAGAGACAAGGATGAAAGACTCAAGCCTAAGTAGTGTACTAGGGTTAAAGGCTGAAATTGAGTGCCACAGGCTAGGATGGCTATCACAAGTATTGGGAAGTATGCCCCTTATTTAGTCTAGGAATTTTATGCCTCCTACTATGCTACCATTCGAGAGATCTTCCGAGGCACAAAAAGGCCATTGCGAAACCACGGTTGAGTGGACTCCTAGTCAGAGGAGAGGTGGTGGATATCTCAGAGGAAACCATTCGGAGGGTCCAGTTTGGTCCAAACTATAGGATGCTGCATTCCACTCCTGAGTATGACAATCGGAAATCGCAAGTGTGAGAAGGGCGGTTAATCAGAAGAATGTTGAGCTGATAACAGAGCTCCTTAGATAGATAGCAAGCAAAATTTGTGAGGCAGGTGTTGAACCGATGTAGGTCAAAACCCAGACTGAGTCCATTCTGATATCCCACCTCTCGTTCCAAGCAAAGTTTTGGTGGTCTATTATCCGTTGGCGTATCATACCCACATTCACGAATAATGTGATCACAATGGAGTAGGCAGTATTTCTAGTTAGCATCTTGGTAGGGTACAAAATTAATAGGCTCGCATTATGGCAGAGCAGATCTACGAGCCGGTTATCCGCACCCAGCAGGCATTGTCGTTTCCCATGTTGATACATAAGTTATGCAAGGCGGCTAGGGTGTGGGTCTTTGTCCACTTAGACCCTCATGTAAAGGCCGTGCATATGATGGACCCTAGTCTAATTAAGGCTGGTGAGAACCCAGTAGCCCTACAGAGAGTTGTTCTACCTCGTATTCCAGATCTATTCCTGGTTGAGCCTCCAACTCAGGTTTCAACTCCAGCTACCACCGGCACTACTCCAGCCACTAGAAAACCTTCACCAGCTGTTGAGATTGAGTCTATTCCATCCTCCAGTACTCTAGCACCAGCATCATCCACTATTCAAGTTGATTCCCATATCTCTGCTATTGCTTTTTTCAGGCACTGGTGTGCAGGGAGGCTATAGCAGAGTCTAGGCTACAGGCTTTAGCAGCTTAGGTCATACCATGGGTCTACAAGACCATACGGTACTCAGAGGAGAGGGTAAAGGTATTCACCCACAATTTTACAGATCATAGAGTTAGAGCAATGGATGCCAAAGTAGATGTATTCGAGGCGAGATTCTAGAGATTGCTTAAGGGGCTTGGCTTGCTAACATGAGCGCAGTGACACAGGAGTTGTCTAAGTTTAAGGCCGACTTATTGTAGTTTTAGAGGTGGCAGCAGCGGGTGATGAGGTTTTTGACTGGTTAGCTGACATCCGGCATGCCCACAAGAAGAGGCCCCTCAAGATAGATAACCCATAGTTGAGCCAGAAGAGACCTAGGCATGATAACCCAGCAGCACCGTTGGAGGAGTCGAAACCAGAGAAGGTGGTGCAGGAGTCGATACTGATGGCGGTTATACAAAGAAATAGGGAGCAGCAGACTTCACATGGAGAGGGTAACTCACGTACAGCTGCGGCCCAGATAGCTGAGGAGGAGGTCGTGAACTAGGACCTTACTGACCAAAAAGATACCAGCTCTTGAGCACCATGCTGTTTAATTTTTGACCCCAGCTTTTTTTTCATATACGGATACTTTGTTCTTTTTATTGGTCAATATTTTCGTTATGTTGGTTTTGGATTTCTTTTAAATGTTTTATGTTGGATGTTGCTTTTACTTTTGTTTTGGATGTTACTGTTAAAATGTTGGTTTTGAATGTGTGTGTGTATATTTATTTATATATTTATTTTTCTATTCTTTGGTTTTTCTACATGTCTTTACTTTGAGGATAAAGTATTCTATTTTGGTGGGATGTGAGAAATTATGGATTAAGGTGAAGTTTGAGTAACCTCGAGTCCATAACTTCCCCTATTTTTAATCCCAAGATTTTCTTGTCGTGTTTTAATTTTCTATTGAACCAGTATGTTTAGGTAGTATAGATAATGTATGAATACATAATAGTATGGTCTTTTGGCATATACATAGTCTTTAAATGCTTTTTGAATGATTCAAAAAATTTAGGTACCCTAAAAAATTTTGAGATTGTTGGCTATTGATGCAATCATGCATTTTGATTATTTGTTGATGTTTGTTCTGATAATGTAAAAGTAAGTTGAGGCTAGAAACATAACCTGTGAGTCTATACTTGATTGTGTGTGCAACGCCATGTGTGTTGTGAGCTGATTTTGCTGCATTCATGTATCATGTATGGACTCAGAACTTGCCTTATTACTCTAAGACTGTTTTGGTGATGTGGTTGATTTAGAAGGGATCTTAGGCCTTTGTTCTTTTAGTAAGCCCACTTCTGCCTAAATGACCTACCAAAATGAGCTAGTAAATCCGTTGTTCCAATTGTTTGAGCCTCTCATGTACTCGTTCTTTCTTGACACCCTACTAGCTTAACCTTGTTTGATGAAATACCTTAATATTGGCCCTAGTCTATCCTTGAACATATGAACCTTGATTGAGGCTAGAAGCCTAAGTTTAGGGTGGCTACAAATGGTGGCCCTAGTTTGGGGATTAGTAATTTTTTACTTCACCTCAGGCTAAAAGCCTAAGTTGAGGGTGTCCTTTATTTTCGTAAAGTGATGAAAATAAGGTGGTTACTTGGGAAAGAGAGAAAGAAATAAAAAAATCATGAGTCGGGTGAGGAAAAAGAAATGAAAAGTGCCTTGAATTGAGAAATATTAGTAAAAATGAGTACAAAAATAAGGCATAGCTGAAAAGAGAAAGAAGGCACATAGGAAAAGCTTGAAATAGGAGAATAAGAGTGGATTTAGTGAAAATGTTCGGGTTATGAAGGTAAAAGTGTTGGTAAACATGGTTCAAGGGTAGCATCTAGTGACTACTTGCCTAAAATGTCATACCAAAGCCCTATGACCCTGTGTTACAAGCCATTAAGTCCTAAAGTGATCCAAATCCACTTTGTCACCAATCCAAAAATTGAGTATAGGGGCGAGCCTATGGTGTTAGTCATTTTGCATGAATTTCATATGTGATAGTGAGAATGTTTCTACAGTCCCTGAATTCTAAATTTTTTTGGAGTGAGTAAAAGGAACTTCTTTTCTGTGAGGGCATTTGCACTACTTGATTAGCATATGACTATACCAGTGATTGTGGATGGCTAATGCTCCTTCACTTATCATAGTTGGGTTGCCAGATACATCTTTGCATTTATTTATTTATTTTTGCTTAGCAGGTTTGCTTGTTTTGAAAATGAAATTTGGGTACCTGAATTAGACTAATTGATGTATATGCCATTAATATAACTACTATATATTCTCATTATTTGCTTAGATTGAGTCGTTGCTTGAGGAAAAGCAACAATTCTAAGTTGAGGGTGTCAATGTGTTGTCAAAATACAACATATTAAATGCCTAAAACAAGGGATTTTGTGATTTCTTTATGCGAATTTTTATGGTTTTTATATCTTTTTTTGTTGTTGTTACAGGAAAGGTAGGTTGGCATGATTTTTGAATAAAATTGTACATTTTGCTGAAGTACAGGACATACAAGCTTCCAACGAGTTGTAACCCAAGTTATGAGTCGTAGGGTGACCTCATAGCAGGAAACAAAGAGCAAAAATTAGAAAATCTGTTAAGTGGAGGTCAGCCCTACGGGGCCATCCTACGAGTCATAGGTCCACAACGGTTCGTATAGGTGGACTCGTAGCACGAACGAGAGCCAAAACTTTGGACCAAAAACTGAAGGCCTAGACTATGAGAGGAGCATACGAGTCGTAGCCCAAGCAACGACTAATACTAATGGGTCATACCAATTGAGTACAAAATGCCAAGCATCTGATACGAGACCCTGATTAGTTCGCACACCATGGTTGCCGACCACGTGCTATGGTGAAATTCGACCTTCACCTTCACAAGAGGGCTGAAAGAACCTAAGTTGCCATCCTGCATGTGAATTTCCAATTGTAGTTATGTTGTCTAGGGTAATCAAGTCAACGAACCATGGGGAACAGAATTCCCAAGTTGTACCTAAAAATTGAGTGCTTCCTTGCATAGTAGTATAATATTTATTTTACTTTTGTTTTGAAATCACAAACCCCTCCCACATTTAGAGACTTTAGTGATAGATACTTGAAATGATTGATAGTGACTTCTTGTAGTCAATCCCTATATTCCCTGTGGATTCTAACCTAACCTTCGGTTAGGTTAATTGCTGACAGTGACCGATTTCTTATTGGAGCGTGAACATCATCAATAAGTCATCAAGAAGGACAAATCCATGTCACTAATCAACATGGAGGTATGACATTCTTCACTCACAAAACCAGAAACACCTATCAAAAACCTATTCATTCTAGACCTCGAGTTGGCAACCAAGTGTGAAGCATATTGAGAGAGTTGGTTGAAATTGAGGGTGTACTCCCTCACACTCATAGACCCTTGCTTCAAATTCATGAACTCCACCAATTTAGCTTCCCTAAGCTCAAGAGGGAAGAACCGGTTGATGAATGTTGCCTTAATCTCTTCCCATAGAATCACATTGTTGTTCCCCTTCTCCTCCTTCCTTTGGGTATACCATATTTGGGCCACCCCCTTGAGTTGGTAAGAAGCCAACTCCGCTTTCTCTTCTGACCTCACATCCATGATATCCAACACTTTGTATACCTCATCTATAAATTCTTGGAGGTCCTCGTACACCTTAGACCCATTGAACTCTGGTGGGTTCATCCTCATAAAGTCTTTCACTTGAGATGCCGAAGTAAGAGCATAAGGGGCTTGGGCCCCTTGGTTGGCTTGGTTAGCCATGACTTGAGCTAGCAAGGTGAGGGCATCCCAGAGATCTCCATACAACATGACCCAAGCCTAGGGCCTAGACATGACCAGCGAATGGGGAACCCGAAGGAACCCCAAACAAGCCTCATAGCATATCATTAGACATCCTTGGTCGCGGAACAATTAAATGACATTCGAAGAATAGAAATAAGGGGAAAAGGGGCTTAGGGAGGACTTGTAAAAACATAGAGTCAAGAGATATTAGAATCAACTCATGGCATAAATACATAGCTCTGTCCAACAACACCTCTACCACATAGATAACGACAGGGGCCAAGACATACAACTGGGCTCACCCTCATAGTCATAGGCAAATGATAAAGTAAAGAGAATCTTAATACATAGTTAATAGCAACATAGACTAAGTTATCCAAAATGGAGGACTCACCAACAAGCTTAGAATAGCACCATCTAACCACGTGAAGGAGGAGGATCAACTCAGGCACCGGTTTCTACATGGTGACATCATGTAAGCAAGAGTATGCATTACTACGTTTGAACGTACTAAGTATGCGAGATGCAATGCAACAAGGAATAGGCATCATAACCAAAATGTGTATCAATAGACAATAGGCATAATATAGTAGTATGGCATGTCTGATCAATGCTAAAGTAAAACATGTTTGAGTAAATCATGCTCGTATAAAATATCACATGTGAAAACGAGACCAAGCTAGATTTCCAACCTTGGTTGGTTGATGATGGTCACACCCCAATCATTGTAGATGGTGAGGTATAAACCCCTCACAAGGTTAATGTTGGTCACACCCCAATCATCCTAGGTGGTGAAGTATAAACCCCTCACATGGTTGATGAGCACAAACCCCCAACTCGGTTGATGATGGTCTTATCCCAATCTTCCTAGGTGGTGAAGTATAAACCCCTCACATGGTTACCTAGGCTATTATCCCCCCGGATTGGGCATAGTCTAGTGCAACATTTTATATAGAATTCATCATAAGCTCTAATGCAATACCACATGTAGGAATAATCATGTACATAAGCTCATTTCATCATCATAACATCATTCATATCATATCTCATGCTT
>JAPFFP010022675.1:0-16314 GCA_026153255.1 Solanum medicagineum
CCGACCCTTGTCAGATGTTTCTCTCTATTTAGAGGCTTTGTAGACTATGTAAAGTGGAAGTGAAGTCATGTCTCGTACTTTAAACACTGTGGCCCCAACGGCCTAAACATATGCATTTCCCTTCGACTTGTTGTCACTGTTTATCTGCTTAAGGCATGTTAAAGGTAGAAACCCCTTGTAATATGTATAGAACGCAGATAATTATAGGTTGGTTCTCCCGAGCCCTATCGGCAACGGATGCCGGTCCGCCCTACGGGAACTTGGGGCGTGACAACCACAAGGAATCTAATGTTCTACCTTGACTTGTTGGCAATTTGGGCACCTCGATACAAACTCGGCAATGTCTCTTTTCATACCACTCCACCAATATATATCTAATAAATACTTGTACATCTTAGTAGAGCCTAGATGAATAGAGTATCTGGTAGCATAGGCTTATGCCAGTATTCTATCCCGAAGGCCATGCACATCGGGAACACACAATCTACCTTGATACCTTAGCACCCCATCTCCCCTTTTTACAAAAACTAATACTTTTTGCTTCTAGACATCTTATTTCAATTACAGAAGAATGGGATCCCAATCTTTCTTTTCTTTCACCTCCACAACTAAGAAGACTTCCATTTAGAATAACTACACTTCCCTTATCTATATCAGCAAGTTGGGCCCCTAATTGTGCGAGCATATGCACTTCTTTGGGAAAATCCTTCTTCTCATCCTCAATATGATCAGTGCTCTCCACGGATACCCTACTAAGAGCATCAACAACTACATTAGCTTTACCTATGTGATAAAGGATGCTCACGTTCTAACTATCTCCTCTGCCTCAGTTTCAACTTCTTCTGACTGAATAAATATTGGAAACTCTTGTGGTCGGTGAATACATCCACATGCCCACCATAGAGATAGTGTCTCAAAATGTTGAGAGCAAACACCACTGCAGCAAGCTCAAAATCATGAGTTGGATAGTGCTTCTCATGAGTCTTAAGTTATCTGGAGCCATATGATATCACCTGGCCTCTCTGCTTTAGTACACACCCGAAGCCAACTTTGGAAGCATTGCAGTATCCAACAAAGCCATTTGTTCCTTCTGGTAGGGAAAAAACTAGAGTTGTAGTCAGCCTAGTTTTCAACTCCTAAAAACTCTTCTCACAAGTCTCTGACCATTGGAATTCAACTTTCTTCTGGGTCAACTTGGTCAACGGAGCTGATATAGATGAGAAACCTTCTACAAAGCGCCTATAAGAACCAACCAAACCTAAGAAACTTCTTATCTCTATTGGAGTTGTAGATCTTGGCTAGTTTTTCACTGCCTCAATCTTTTGGGAATAAACTCTAATACCTTCTACTGGTATAATATGGCCTAGAAATGCCACAAATGCTAACCAAAATTCACATTTGGAAAACTTGGCATACAACTTATGGTCTTTAGGGGTCCGGAGGACAATCATAAGATGGTCAGCATGTTCCTCCTCACTTTTGGAGTACATTTAGGGGGTTATCAATGAACTAATGAGAAACATATCGAGGTGTCTCCTGAATACTCGATTCATAAGGTCCATAAAAGTTGTAGGGGAATTAGTCAGGCCAAACGACATGACCAAAAATTCATAATGTCCTTATCGAGTTATAAAAATTGTCTTTGGGATATCACTTTCTCTGACTTTCAACTGATGATAGACATATCTAAGATCTATTTTAGAGAAACAAGTGACGCCCTGAAGTTGTCCAAACATGTCATCAATACTAGGAAGGGGATATTTGTTCTTTATAGTGACCTTGTTTAACTGACGTTAGTGTATGCACATTCTAAGGGAACCATCCTTCTTTCGCACGAATAGAACTAGGGCACCCCTAGATGAAACACCAGGTCTAATGAAACATTTTTCTAGATGATCCTTTAACTTCTCTATTAACTCTTTCAATTCTGTCGGGGCCATTCTATATGGCGGGATCTATATATATTGGGTATCTAGAAGGACATTTATCCTAAAGTCTCTCCCTATCGAGAGGGACTCTGGGTATATCGTCAGGAAACTTATTTACAACTGGAACAGATTGGAGAGATGGTGTCTCAGCACTAGAATCTCTAACTCTGACCATAGGGTAAATACACCTTAGGAGATTACCTTTCCATCCTTAAGGTATGCGATGAAAAACGACCCTTAGGCACAACTAAACTTCCATTATAAGACTAGTTCATTTGGAAACTGAAACTTGACAACTCTGGTTCTACAATCAATGGAAGCATAGCAAGCATGAAGTCAATCCATGCCTAGAATAACATCAAAGTCGACCATGTCTAACTCGACTAGATCAGCTAAATGTATTTATGGTAGACTGAGATAGGACAATCTCTATAGATCCTTTGATCTAGAATAGACTCACCCATACGAGTGGATACACTAAAGTGCTCAAGAAGATGTTAAGGACTGATTTCAAGCTTTATAGCTATGTAAGGAGTCACAAAAGATAGAGTAGCACTTGGGTCTTGTAATGCATAAACATCATGAGTAAAGATTTTAAGCATAACAATGACTATGTCTAGCGAACTCTTTTGATCCTAGTGGTTGGCCATAGCATACAAACGGTTTGCACCTCTGCCTGCCCCTAAAGTAGTACCCCGAGGAGTCATTTTGCCTGTTAATGCTGATGAAGATGACTGAGCCCTATGGCCTCCCTAATTCTGTCTTCCCATGGGGTACTCCTCCTGTCCACACCTAAAGCAACCATTAGGACCTATAAGACACCCTCTGGGATAGAACTTACCACACTTGTCACACAATGGATGGTGAGAAGATCCTTGAGCCACACTTGCTTGTGACTGGGAGCCTTGGGCTCTAAAATTCTGGGACCTTTGTTCATGTTGAACCTTTGGTGTAGCTTCCCTGGCAGATGATGAAGTTGGCCCAAACGATCCTGACTGAAAAGGTGGGCGGCTCCCATTCCCAGTCCTTCTCTTCCCTGTCTCCTGACTGGATATCTTAGCCCTCTTGTTGTGAAACTCCTCCCTGTCCCTCAACTTCTCTTCCTCCACATGCTACACTTATGTCATTAATCAAGCTATATCCATGTCTTCTATCAGCATAGCTGCCCTGTCCTCCTTGTTAGTCATTCGGGAAAGCCCAACCACGAACAAACTCATCTTGCTTCTCATATGAGCTATCATATCCGGGGCATAGTAAGATAGTTGAGTAAACTTAAGGATGTACTCTTATACACTTATAGACTCCTGCTTCAAGTTTAGAAATTCTCTTACTTTCACTTCCCTTAGCTCTTGTGGGAAGAAACGACCCAAGAAAACTTCCTCAAACACAGCCCAACTTAAGAGTGGTGCACCTTCTCCCCTATTCTTTTTCCATTGATCATACCATACTCTTGCCACCCCTTTAATATGGTAAGCAGCTAACTGCACATGCTCTATATCAGCCACGTGCATAAACTAGACCACTTTCTGAAACTCATAAATGAAGTTTTCTGGATCCTCATTCAGTCTTGCGGGTTCATCTTTAAGAACTTACGAATCGTAGAAGTGACGGGAGAATCCAGTCTACCCACCCATTTCCGAACCCCTAGTGCTATCACTGCCTGAGCTAGAGTCTAAAAGGCCTATCTGAGCTCAGTATTAGAGGTATCAGTCTGCGATGACTGCTCAGAAGGCATAGCTAGGCCTCTTGGCCCCTTAGGAACTTATAATCCAGCCTGATTCACATTCTATCTAGCAGGGCGTCATCTATCCCTAGCTTGTGCAGGACGTCCAACTGCTCTACGGGGAGAAATGATCTGAAAACAATACGTGAACGCACGAGTTAGAAAGGATTTAATCAAAGTTAAACTATGAAGCATAGAAGGTTAACATTTCCTAATGTCATGTAGCCTCCCCACTATGGATGTGGCGCACTTCATACCAATAATAAGGACTCTACTAGACACGGGTTCATAGACACCCTAGGACGCTTGAACTTTGTACTCTGATACCAAGTTTGTCATGCCCCGAGCCTACCCCTGGATATGGCCAGCACTCAGGAACCATTGCTACTCCCCAAACGAACCACTTGGCCTGGCTACTTTGCTCATCGAAAGACTTAAACAATAATAAAAGGCTCGAAGTAAACCTAACCACTGAATTCATGTCTGAAGATAATAAAACAAATCAACTGGAAAAGTCAACAATCTGAGATGAATACCAAACACTGTCTATCAGTCTATGAACTCTACCAAATAGGAGTAGAGGATGGGTACCGTGACAGGCCATAGCTAACCCAAACTAAACAAAAGCAACTGAAACTGAAAGAAGTAAAATATACGAGTCTTTGGCTGCAAAGAGGACTCACCACTGGCTAAGTAGAAATGCTTAATCCTCCGAGATAGGCTTATTAAAAAGCTCTGTCACGTGTGTCTGCACCATAAAATGATGCAGGCCGATGGGCCTTAGTCAGTTGGTGGAATGTACGGTATTTAAAATAGCTAAAATAGAAAAACTCAGGGTAAAAGGCTCATGTCGTAGATTTAATGTAAAAATAAGGTAAAACATAAGTAATGCATTTTAGTAAACTATCTGATTTAGTGCATAAGTAAATGCAACTCTATATATATCTGAAAATACTATACATTATAACATGGGGAGTTTCTCTAACCGAAAACCATCACTATAAAATCTACATGATGATACAACGTACTACCCACATTGCCAGGGCTATCCCATACCTTACCAGGTAAGGGATGAAGTGTTGTGGATCCATATAAACTAGGTCATCTCAGTGGCATATGAGGAATTGTACATCTGGTACAATCTTATCCTACGCTAGCTAGGTAGTTTCTGGGGTTGGTGTTATTGAAATCGTACCCGCCTCGATGTTCAATACTACTCTCAAAACATGTATTGTGCTCAGTAACTGTGAAAATATCCCACTTTAGGGGTAACCAAAAAATATGCTGCTTGGAGCCTTACCACTATATATTTCTTTAAATTGGCTTTTATAAACTTGTTTCATACTCAAACTCAAAAGAACCTTGTTATCTCAACTATACACAAGTCTGATTAAGTGCTTGTCGTAAACTAATCGTTTTCAATACAAGTACAACATGCAGGGAAATAATTTTTAACTTAATCAGGATTTTTATAACTGTACTGAACTTTATGATTTTAAAGAAACATGCTCAAAAACGAAATTCTTAGAATAAGAATAATAATTACAGTAAAGTTTGCATGGTAAAACTCAGTATATCACAACAACCTTACATGAATAAAATTGACTTGGCTCTTGGCTAGATTTTTTTTCTAAAAACATGGAATAACTACGAAAATAAGATTTTTTAGGTGACCTTACATCGCCGGGCATAAGTTTTCTTTGAAATTCATAGAGACTAGTCAAGGCCTAACCCTTCTTTCTTTCCCTAACCATTGTTTCCGAATGTTGTTCGTGAAAAAAGTAAAAGGAATTGCGTTGACTATAGAATTTTAGGGTGAAAATGACTTCAAAATAATAGGGTATTGATCTAGGATGGGTAGGAAAATGTCTAGGATGCCCCTCAAAAACTTTTAAAATTTTTGAACTTCGAGGGACCAAGTCCACGTCGCGGACCTAGCACGTACCAGTGCATTTTCTTTCAAAAACTTTCCGAACAAGTTTTTCATTTTTTGTCGAAAAAATTTTAATAAAATATAAGTCTGGATCCACTATAGAGGTGCGACGCGCCTCTGTCTCATACCGACAATATTTTTTGTTTTCGGACCAAAAAATTGTCTTTTGATCCGATTGCTCTAAAAATCAATTAAGACCATTTTTCTACTCATTTTTCATGATGATTACATGTCCAGCCTTGAATTTTCCATCCGAGCATGGGAAGACGCATTATGCGCATCTCTTTCTTCTAGGGGTATTTTGGTAATTTCCTCGGGTGTTACATTTTCCTCTTATGATATTTATTGTGAGTAAAGTCAGTTACTTTTATTAGTACACTATAGAAATGTTGTTATAAAATTGTTAAGGCCCAAACAGTTTGGGTGACTAGCCTTCATGCTAACCGTCCTGTGGAAAGCCATTACTATAACCCAACTAATCAATTATAAATAGAATTAAATATTTAAAGATATATAAACAAGTTTAGATATAAGTTAACTTGAATCTATCAACTCAAGCAGAAATATTTATTCTGTTTAAAGATATATATCTTTAGATATTTACTCTATTTATTATTGATTATTTAGGTTATAGTAATGGTTTTCCCACAGGACGATTAGCATGAAGGCTAGTCACAACCTGTTTAGGGCCTTAACAATTTTATAACTACATTTCTTTAGTTTACTAATAAAAGTAACTGAATTAACTCACAATAAACATCATAAAAGGAAGAATCAAATAAATACTTACATAATGTAATTATAACCAAGGCCACAGCATGATGCAAGAGTTTGAAAGAATCCAGATTTGGTGAAAGAATATTGATTATTATCACATCAATATTTTTGTTCCTTTGGAGAGTATTGTCACCGCTTCCGAATATGTATCAATTGTAGTAATTGCATCAAAGCTGAAACGATCCCAAAAAGTGCCCAAAAATGAGCCTCAAAAATGTCCATAATCGTAATTTCCATATATCTCAAAATTTGTGCGTGATATCAAAAATCCAACTTCATATTCTTGTTTAGGAGGAAAAATTGAGTGGGGAATGGGTCTAACCCCGATTTTAGAGTAACAGTAGCAAAATTCAAAATTTCAAAGTTTGCGAGTTCCAGTGACCAAGCGCGCACCAGGGGCGCGAAGAGGGATAATGTTTTGCCGGTTTTCTTGTTCTAGTACAAGGCATTTGGGTCTTAGGCCTAAGTCTACCCATTCGTAAAAACACATATACTTAGTCATTTTAAATCCCATATCATTCAAGACATTCCCTAAAACCTTATCTAATACTTTGCCAAATATTTCACCCAAATTCAAGTGTCCCAAACTTATTCCGGATCTCAAGAAATTCATTCAAGATTCAATCTCTCATTAAAATATAATTCAAGTTTATTCATATCGTTAAAGACTATCGTGGGTCCCCTGCATCAAGACAATTTCAAAGGAATTTCTGTTGGCTAAGTTTTGGACAAGTATCGGTACGAGGGTCAATTTTAAAGGGGCATATCACTTAGCACAAAACGAATTGGGTGGACCATGACCTATCAAATTAAATCTCTTTGAATTAACTTTTCAATGCACTTAGTTTTACCTTATTTAGAGTTCGGATGAAGAAGTTATGCTCGTTTTCGTAGAACTCGTCTGTGCAAGAGTATATACGAATTTTTGCCAAATTTCGCTTCATGGCATTTGTAAATTTAATTATTTCTGTTGGACTTTTTGGAATTTCTATGCTATCTTAACACTTCCTAAAGACCTAAACCCTACTCCTAAAGATAAAATTCACTCCTCCCAATTAGAATACACTCTCAAATTCTCCCAAGAGACTCTACCAAACCCCAATAAGAATTCAAGGAAACTCAAGAACAAGTTGTGGATTTCAAGACGCTATTCCAAACTTCAAATTTTTCTCAACTCAATTTCAGGAAATTCAAGGTCTAAGGTATGTGAGTTTCATTCATGGGTTCCTTTCACCCATGAAGCTCAATCTTCCTTTTTATGGAAATTGCATAATTTCAAGTTGTATTTCTTATGGGTATCTATTATTATAAAATGTCGTGAAATATGTTGAAGTTTTATCAAATATTGTTCATTATACATAAATACCTATTTTGAGCTTATACTATGAAGTGATCTTTGTCTATTGATAATATACATGATTGAGGCCATGAAATCTATGAACTCTTGTGATGTTTTTTATATGATTTACAGGTTACCCATGATGGGGTTTCACTATGATGTTGGTGGGCTGATTTACATGCTTTTAAGATGCATTGATTTCACTATTTCATTATCTATACTCTTGCATTTTACATGATTTGAACACGTCCTCATATGTTCCCACCAAGTGTTTGATGAAATGCCAAGTTAAGAAATTCTCAAGATATGTACATGCTTTACAAGTCAAGTGACATCATGATGAATATGGACTATCAAGTATGTTATGAATTCCTGAAATTATCTATGATTATGCAAGTTTGAAGTGAAGCTCTTTTTCAAAGATAATACCTCTTGTGAGCCTTTTGATGTCAATGCAAGAGTAATGTTTGATGATGATCTATTCAAAGATTAGCACCAATGGATATAGGGTTTGCTCTCTTTCCTTGAACTCTATTCCACCATAGGACTATGTTATACCATTGCAATACTAGTGGATCGATTTAGTGCACTTTCTCTTGAAGTTCTTTCCGAAATAGGATAAGCTCCCGTAAGGTGAAATTACTCATGAAATCCTTTCCGGAATGGGACAGACTCCCACAAGGAAGGTTACTTCTTCGAAATGGGACGGGCTCCCGTAAGGTAAAGTATGATTTACCTTGGCAAGTAGACCACCTCTTTACTGGTGAGGGGTAATCATCGGGATTCCAAATTGTAGCTCGCTTGATCTTATTCTATATCAGTTGAGATCTCTTCCCACACTTATGTATTATGATCTATACAAATTGAATGGTTTGCAAAGCATGATTTACTTAAGCATTATCATACATGTCATATTGCTATTATGTTATACATTGCTTATCATTATGCATTTTGACTATGTTCCTTATCTCTTGTTGCATTGCATCCTACATACTTATTACATTCAAACGTAATAATGCATACTTTATGCCAGCATGTTGTTACCATGCAGGAACTAGAGTTCCACTTGCTCATCATCCTCTTCCGCGTGGCTAGTAATATCTATTCAAGCAAGTTGGTGAGTCCTCAATTCCAAGGACATAATTCTCTGGATTTATATCATGTATTGACTCTTCTTATGTTGTAAACTTATGATTATGAAGGTGAGCCCGGTTACTTATCTTGGCCCCCATTAAGTTCTACGTCTAGAGGTGTTGTTGGACAAGTTATGTATTATGCTTGGGTTTTGACTCATCTTTGTTATTTAAGTACTAAACTCTCTCCCTTAGTCCCAATTTCACTTGTTTATGTTTTCTCTTGTTGTTTATTCTTGCTATCGCGAGCAAGGATGTGTGTATGACATGGTAAGAGGCTTGTTTGGGGTTCCTTCAGATTCCTCATTCACTGTGTCACGTCTAGGCCCTAGTTTGGGTCGTGACAAACTTAGTATCAGAGCACTAGGTTGTTAATGATCCTCGGAATCCAATACACTACATTGATTATAGTCTTATTCATGGTTGTGAAGCGCACCATGACTATGAATAAGAGGTTATGAGGCATTTTAGGAAATGTTTCCCATTTTCTTACCCTATGTCGTGCTATAGGAGTTAAGGTAAGGTTTTTCCCCTAACGATTGTTCTTGCTACACTAGATTATGCCTAACACAAGAGGGAGGAGAGCCCACACACCTGAGGAACAACCGGCTCATGGAGAGCTCAAAGATGTTGTCACCTTGATAGCTCAAGTTGTGGCTAACCAAGCCAACCAAGGGGCCCAAGCCCCTCATGCTCCTACACCAGCATCTCAGGTGAGGGACTTTATTAGGATGAACCCACCGGAGTTCTATGGCTCTAAAGTGGATGAAGACCCTCAAGAATTTATTGATGAGGTATATAAAGTGTTGGCTATCATAAGTATGAGGTCGGAGGAGAAGGTGGAGTTGGTGGCTTACCAACTCAAGGGGGTGGCTCAAATATGGTATACTCAATAGAAGGAGGAGAAGAGGAACAAAAACAATTTGATTCTATCGGAGGAGTTTAAGGTAGAGTTTCTCAACCTGTTCTTCCCTCTTGAGCTTAGAGAAGAAAAAATGATAGAATTCATGAATTTGAAACAAAGATCTATGAATGAGAGGGAGTATGCCCTCAAGTTCAACCAACTCTCAAAATATGCTCCACAATTGGTTGCCGACCCAAGGTCTAGAATGAACAAGTTCGTGATGGGTATATCTGATTGAATGAATGAGGAGTGTCGGCCGATATATTGATTAGAGACATGGATTTTTCCCGCTTAATGACTTATGCCGAACAATTGGAAGGGGAAAAGTTGAGGAAGAGGAGGAGTAGTGAGGCCAAGAGGGCCCGTTTTGATGGTAAGTTCCAAAGTCCCAAGGGTGGCCAGTTTCATTAAGGCCAAGGGTCTTCCAATGCTCTTAATGGAAGGTTTGCTAATGATAATCCAAGACAGCAAGGTGATAATGGTGGAGGGCCCAAGCCCAAGTACCCTACGTGTGGGAAGAACCACAGTGGCCCGTGTTGGAAGAACTCTAGTGCTTGTTTTGGATGTGGTGAAATGGGTCACAGGGTTACTGATTGTCCTCATGCTCAAACCAAAGGTAGAGATAGTCGCCCTCAAGGCTTAGGGGGTGCTCCAACGCAAAATAGGTTCTATGCCCTACAAGGGAGGCAAGGAGAGGAGGAGGTACTCTATGTTATTATCGATATGTTAAAGCTTTTTTATTTGATATAGTTCCGAGGGTCACTGTTTCTTTCATTACTTCGTTATTGCTAGTAAGATTCATGAGTGTCCCAAATAGTCAAGTGAGTCTACTGTTGCTAGAAAGGTCTATAAGGTTTGTCGTATGTTCTTATTGCATAGTCTTGTCTGGTGATCTTGGTTGAACTTGGCTTGATGGGTTGGAGGTCTTTGGTTGGTTTGGCTACATGTATATAACAACCCATCTTGAGAGGAGATGTCCCACACCGGTAAAACACAGGAGAGATGTTGGGTATATAAAGTAATGGACTGGTCTATATAATATGAGGCGCCTTCTGAGATGAGCACAAAGGGACAAATCCTTGATGGGCTAGGCCCAAGAGCGAATAATACTTCACAGTGTTGGGTCAGGTTGTTATAGTTACACATGCAATAACAGTTTAATATTAAATTTCAACAAATAAACGACAACTAAGAAAAATAAGAATTATTACATTCCCAAATAGTTAGTAAAATAAGTCAAATCGAATGGTTAAAACCTAATTAAATCTCCAATAGAGTCGTCAATTCTGTCAATTATGAAAATGACATTTTTAGGAAAAAATCAGTTTACAACATAATTAATTTTAGAAAAAAACCAATTTTCTGAAAAAAGAGAAAACATAGTTGCCACTTAATTTTTAAAGAAATTAAGAAAACTTAAAACGATTTTAAGACTCTAACAGAAAAAGTTCTAAAATTTCAGAGAAAATGGGTAATTGCTTCTATTACTATTTTAAGAAGGTATTAGCACTTAAAATAGCCGCTAACACGTCGATATCCGATGACTAAACTTAATTTGACCAACTATTCAAAAACTAACTTAAGACTTATGACACTTTAAAAAAACATTCAAGTAAAATGCTTATTTAAGTATTTAAATAAGTTTAAAAAGAATTTAATCAAAATTCTTAACTTTGAAAATAAAGCCAATAAAGGACAATTTTAAAATTCCAAAATTCTATATTCTACCAAAAATGACTAAGCCATGACACATTCAAATATATTCCAAGAAAGTAAATGAAATATTTTAAACTAGCAAAATTTGTAAATAAAAAGACTTGGAAAAACAGAATATTTTTTTTTCTAAAAAATATAAATAACCTAAATCATTTTATTAATTAAGAGTGTAAAATCTAATAGAATTCAACTTAAAAAAAGATTAAAAGTAAAATCACTATTTTTGAAAAGAAATTGATAACTTTCTCTCTTTAAACGATGTGAGCGGCTAAGTTTATCAAAATGACCAAGCTATACAAAAATAAATAAACAAATAAAATAAAACCACTTAAAACATAAATTAACATGAAATGGTTTGTCTTTGGTGATTTAATTAAATTAAATAAGCAAGTAAATATTAGTATTCAAATAAATACAAACAAATAAATAATACAATGGAAAATAGAGAGAGATAAGAATTTGAGCTTTTGGCCCAGCTCGATCCTTATTGCAATTTTTGGGGCGTTTTCAGCCCCTTTTTTGCTCGGGGAGATCACATAGCTATCACATACTTAAAAAGTATACAAAAGTATATTTAATTTTGAAAAATATTAATTAAAAGGCCTTCACTTAGGTAATTTTTTCTTTTTATCCCTGCCTTGCTTCTAAAAAAAGATTGTTGAAAGTTGGGCTTTTAAGCCTCAACTTCTCTTATATCACTACACTGTATATAAATTGTATATCAGTGCATACAGTGCGAATTGTATATCAACTTCCTTATCATGTACGAAACTTTCCCAGACCTGTAATGGCACAAGGTTTTTCTTGAAATGCAGGGATGGAGTCCCAAAATAACTCGGATTGGACATAATTCATGCATCTTTTAAAGAGCAGCTAACTGAAGACGACGACCTACAAATCAAAAAGCTTTTCACCCAAGAAGGATCGATTTACAAGACAAGTTTCTTAACTAAAAGCTCTTGTTTTCAAACTTTAGGGATCAATGAACCCCATATCAAGGAATTCTATATTTTTTATAAGAAAAAGTGATTCTAAAGAAGGTCTCCGGACCCCTTTCTTGTGAACAGGGGTTACTTATATGTAGAAAAAGAAGGGGTCATTTTAGGGCGAAAATCTGATAGAAATCTTTAAGAATATCCTCCATTTGGAATCCAAGTCTTATCTAAATGCTTCATAACAGTTGGAAATCAACAAATTGAACGGTTTAATCTCGTTTGTCCGCTTCAAGGGAACAGATAGAAGAGGAAGGGAATTTTGACACATGGCTCATCCCAGGATAAGGAAAAAGAGTACGATGTTGTCATTTAGTGGTTGGTCAAAGGGTTGCTGCATTGGTGTTGTTGGTGCTGAGCGTACGATGTACCTAGCTGAAGAAGAAGGAGCTCACATGAGAAGGGAAAAGGGGGAAAGAAAAGGAGCGTGTGAAGAATTGGTATATAATTATGTATGTATTGTTGTTGTAGGTATATGGAGCAAATTTTAAAGGAAATGACCCGGGTTAGAGCAATTTTGGGCCAAAAATTTGTCCAAAAGAGGATAAAAACTCAAACCCAAATGGACAAAATAAAATAAATCAATTAAAGAGCTTCTATCAAAGTGAAATAATTAATTTGATTATTAACTAATTAATTCAAAAATAATATATAATTAAAATTAAATAAAAAATAAATATAAATTTTTCCTTTGAACGATTATGAAAAAGTAATAATTAGGTACGTAACTATAAAATATATGAAAACTATATTTTTGAAAATTAAAAGATTAATCACTAAAAATAGCATAATTTTTTAAAAAATTTAAAATATAATTACTTCAATTCGTTGAAACATTGAAGAAGCTTGATAATTAATTTTTATTGTGGAAGGTTAAAATTGGGTATCAACATGTTTGTTATTCATGCTTATAGATATTAGCCTGTGATTACACATATATATTAGTAATTTTCCTTCATTTGTACTTTTCACCATTAATGTTCATGCTTTATTTGCATTTGCACTCAAGGCCCTTGAGGTTGAATTTTTTTACACTTTTCGCCTTTAATAACATAGCTAAATAAGGCGTCCTTTTGCTATTTGCCTTGCGGTTTTTGTTTTTCCCTTGTCGTTAGAGATTATTTGCACTTTTCGCTCATTTCTCCCTTAAGAAAGGAGTTTTTCTATGATAAGTCTCTATGTTGTTGTACAATGGTTGAGTGTTCTTTTAAGAACCTGGTTGTTGTTCGTGTTAGGGAGGACTAGTTTCTTTTAAGTGTACTGTAAATCAAGTGTTAATAAAATGATTAATCCAATATCGAAAATGAACACTCAAAACTATCTTGCTAAAAAATATTATTTGTGTTACCTTAACACAAAAGATTCCATATACCTACTGATTAGATAATTTTTAGTATAACACATGGGATCAGGCATTTAAAAAGGGTTCTTGATTTCTATTAAAAACATAAGTTAATAGTATGATTTGACGATATGTCGTCCTTGTTCTTTACTTCTTCTTCTTCTGTTGTATGCATGATTGAACATATATTACAAGAGGTTTTTTTTTCTAGTCAAGGTCAAAGCAGTCGATAAACTTTTGAAAGTTAATTTTGTAAATCAACTTTCAATTATTGGATTTCCTCCTCTTAGAATAAGTATGAATGATATCTCATCCAAAACCAAATCTATTAAGGAGAAGGAGTTATAGTTTGATGGAAACATTATAAATTTATTAAAATTGGAGGATTGGGCATGACATAAAATAGAAACTAAATACTAATTTGTACAGAGGAAGATATTCCAAGTATAAAGGTATTACTTAAATTCTTTGCCTATTTATAATGGCTCAAATCACACCTCGTTCTTCATATCTTTCAAGGTAAAATAAATTCATATTCTATTAGTTCTCATCTCTCAAGTAATTTTTCATTCTTCTGAAACATGAGTGGCACATTATTGTATGTGTTTCTGTTGTTGGGAATAGGTAGGGGTGGCAAAATTAAGCCCAATCCACTCAACCCGTTGAAGTTTGAGCGGGTTAATAACCCACTCAATTATTATCTGATCCCATCTCAACCCAACTCATTTCAACCCATTTAAAATTGGGTTGATATGCAACCCAAATTAATTCAAGAGAGATCTTGTTAAAATATTCTTTTCAATTTGATATGTTTTATAGCCATAATAAAGAAAAATATAATTTAATCAAGTACAAAAATATTGAAAAAGAATAAATAAAATAAGTAAAACTTAGTAAAAGTTGGGCTGGGTTGGGTCTTGACCCACTCTATAACCTGTTTTGACCCAAGCAAATTTGTGTTAGGTTGGGTCTTGACTCGTCCCATTATAATCCGTTCAAATTTGACCCGACCTACCCAATTGTCACCCCTAGGAATAGGCATTATTACTGCCACGACTCCGACTCCTACTCAAACCACTTCTTGCATCAAGGTGGGTGGCTATGAATTAGATTTGATCACTTCTGTTTTTAAGGAGAATTTCATTATCCACACAATATTGTCAAGGACTTTCAACTATTTCAGATGATTGCTTTTACAAAGAGTTCACGCACTCTAAGCGGGTGCTATTCTTCCTAGGCAAAGTGAGAAACTATTGTAGGAATAATGCGGCTTCACCAACTCGTGTATGTCCATCGCCATATCCAGTTGATCATGCGCCTTCACCATCTCATGCGGCTCTATCTCTCATTGATGATTCGCCACCATACACAGCTCCAGTCCCCGCTCCAACCATTTTTTGCATCAAGGTGAAGAGGTGTGGAATAGATTTGATCACTTTCATTTTCAAACGTAGAATTTCATTATCCACAGAATGCTGCCAAATATTTTCACCAATTACAGATGATTACTTTTACAGAGAGCTCATGCACTCTAAGAGGGTACCTTTTTCCTTGGCTAAGTGAGGAGCTATTGCAGTCATCACCAAGGCTGAAGCATGATCAAACCTTAGCAAGAGAATAGGATAATACAAGTGTTCTCATCTTTCGTTTTTTGGGTCCTTTAGCTTAATTTGAATAGGATTTCTCCCCTTAATACTTCCAATTAAATTCTATAATTAGTTCAACTAGATTTTCATCCTTGTTTTACTAATTATTTAGTACTATTCTCTTTGTGCATATTATTTGTCCATATTTGACTTGGCACACTCCTTAGAAGTCATCTACATATCATTCCTAGATTACTGATAATATTAGGCTCACAACTTTTAACTTATTCGTGATGTGGTAGACATATCAATCAACTATGCCTTGGTCTGAATAACCTAGAACAAGACTTTGTTAGCATCAGCTATACAGTATTTTCTTTTTAGAAAAAATGACTTAAATTGAATTACATCAACTTCTGATTTGATGCACTACTTTTAGAATAACTGCTATATTGTATTTAATGAACTTTGGTTCTTGACTTATTTGGCTGACGATTTTGATTGACACTGGTTGGGTTTGGACATTTATGTCCACCAAAACAAAAAGGTTTACAATATGTTATTCATTAGAGAAATCAATGTACTCTGTCCATAATCAAGTAAGCTTTTTTAACTGATCCCCTATAGCTGAAATCGGCTAATAAATAGTTTTCCCTTCATTAGGGCATTAACTGTCATTAACGTATTTGGGAGTTCCACTTAGTAATATAATTATGAAATATCAAACACTACATTAAAAGTTGATATGCCCTTGAATATTGAGAATATGTTTTCGTATAATATTGCTCCAATAGGGGATCAACAAGACTTTCTATGGAGATCTCTGCATCATAGCATTCCTCAAACTTATCAACAACTCTAGTTGTCTGGTTGAACCATCATATATCATGATAACTGGAGGAAGCAAAAGTAAAATTTCACCCTTATTTGACTGGTAGAGA
>JAPFFP010022686.1:0-16314 GCA_026153255.1 Solanum medicagineum
GGCGCGAGTTTGGAGGTCGCCATCATTCCCGTCCGATACGCACTATTTTGATATTTTAAATAGAGAATTATTTTGATGTTTGCATATAGGTTTGACTCATACATTTTATTTGGATTATTACTTTCATTTACATTTCGCACTTTCCGCTTTACATACTTGGTACGTATTTCGTACTGACCTCCCTTCCTTCGGGGGCTGCGTTCATGCCCGTAGGTACCGACGAACAGGTTAGAGAGCCATCTTCTTAGGATCTCCGCCTACCGTTGAAGTGCTCCCTTTGCCTCAGGAGCAGTTTGTTGGTATATACATGTTTTCTTATTTTCCGTACTTTGCATTTATGTATATTCGAGGGTATGACGGGGCCCTGTCCCATCTTACGATTCTGTTTGTATGTATAGAGATCTGTGGATACATGTGGGTATAGGATATTTCGTGCGATATAATTACGTATGTATAATACTCTTGTTGGGCGGTTCTACCTCAGCGGTGACCTTGTCGGCCCGCATATGTATATATATGTGTATGAATGTTTGTGGCATGCTGGGATTTCTATTTGCAGGTTTGGATAGTCAGTAAAATAGAGGAAACTCTGCCGAAAATTCGGTAGAATCCTTAGCTAATATAATTGGGAATTTGGTTTTGTATTGTTTGGGTGCCCAATCGGCACTAATCACGACCCCTGGATTGGGTCGTGACAATATTATTATAAAGCAATTGTTTATCATATAACTATAACAAAAAAAGAATTGACAACAAATAACTTCGGCCACTTAACAAAAACAATCAATCACTAATTCTATTTTACCATGGATTGTCAGAAAATCATGTTAGATGCACATGATCAAAATATTTAGCTTTTTTTTTAGTGTTGATAAAAAGAAACTAACTTTTTCCACTATTATAACAAATTGTAAACTATATCCATATGATATCCGTCTAAACATTATGTGACTAGTTAATTTCGTGTATATCTTAATTTTGTTCATTATAACAGTAATGTTACTAATAGCACCCATCATATATTAAATAAAAATAAAAGTTAGCAATGGATAATTTAAGTCAATAATTAAAGTATTCTCTAATTTTCTTCAACTGTGAATTATACAAAATTTGTTTAACTACATACTATTTAACAATAGATTGTGATAAATTTTGTAGCTAACTTTTTTTATTGTGTATTAATTAAAATAATCAACTTTATCTCCTATAATAGTAAGTGAAAGAATTATAAATACATACATAGTGAGATTATATTCAAGGCCACAACTTGTGCAAGAGTTCAAAACAATGCAAATTCGGTATATTGACATTTATTATCATTACATCAAATCTTTTCTTTTCTTTGATAAGCATTCACATTGCTGCAGAAGCCATAACTGTTATAACTGTATATATCCATGCACTTTAAAATTTGTGAAGAATATAAAAATAATATTTTACACAAAGTTTTGTTACTCATTTAAATTCCATATTGGATATACATGTTATATGTTTTTTGCACTTAGTTTATGAAGTAAAACATATTAATCAACTTATATTATGAACGATTAACATAGAAATATAGTATTATTTTAGGGTATATAACTTGATTAATATAGAATAGAGAAGATTGTGTAGGAATATATTTTTAAAGACTATGCTAGTTTATTCTATGACTTGTCGAAAATGAATAAACACTAAATATAGATTAAATAAATAATAGGATAAATTTTTTTTAGATAATTTTTATAAAAGTTTTTGATGTAATTTTATTTCATAAATATGTATTGAGAGTTTAGATGATTTAACAAATTATAAAAAAAAAGTTATTAGTTTTTTGTCCACATCCTACAAAAGACAAAAAAACATGGAATGAAAAATATTTTTCTCGTGAAAATTAAATCTCTCTTTTTTTTTTTGAGTACATTCAATAAAAGACATAATATTATCTCAAATAAAAATGATATACATATAAGCTCTTATCAAAATCCTTCTTTTTCTCTTCCTTCCATTATTCTATCATGTTCATCCACCATCCAAGTGAATTTATTTTCCTAAGATGATAGAAAGATTTGTAAAAATCAAAAATCTACACTTTCAAAAATTGATAAAGAATTAAGTTTTTCTTTTTCCTACAAAATGACCTAGTGTAAAATACATATCTGTTGATTAAATAATTAAAATTAGTATAAAACTATATATGTACCTTATAAAAAAATTTGATACACTAAAAAGATCCACTGGGCATGTTGTTGTTGTAGATCACTATTGAAAAATTAGATACATCTTTATGTAGGAAGATAATCTTGTGCTTGTTTGTAACAAAATCAAATTAGATTAATCAAATAAAAAATCTAGCTTGATTTTTTTATAACCACATAAAGGTTATTTAATAAAATGTATAAGAATATAAAAAGCATAGAAATAGTGTTATGATAACAAGAAAAATGAAAAATATAAAATTTATCAGATAAATAAAATTAAAAATAGATGATGTTAAAATCACAAATGAGAAAACAAACATCACCTCAAATATTGAAATGACCCCAAAAAGTACCCGAAAATGTGCCTCGGAAGTGTCCGAAATTGTAATTTCCATATATCTCAAAATTCGTGCGTGATTTCATAAATTTGACTTCATATTCTTGTTCAGGGGGCAAAATTGAGTGGGGAATGGGTCCAACCTCGATTTTAGAGAAACCGTAGCGAATTTCAAAATTTCGAAGTGGCGAAAAATAGTGAGTGAAACGACCCCAAAAAGTGCCCGAAAATGTGCCTTGGAATGCCCATAATTTTAAATTCTATATATCTAAAAATTCATGCGCGATATCAAAAGTCCGACTTCATATTCTTGTTCAGGGGGTCAAAATTAGGGGAGGAAAGGTCAAACCCGATTTTAGAGCAATCGAATCACAATTTCAAATTTTCAAAATTTCAATTTTCAGAATCGGTCCACGATGGTGCCGCAACATACAGTTGTCGCAGACATGTGTAAACTTGATCTCCGCAACAGGTCTACGTCGTGGACCTGTGTAGTTTCTGCTCAGTTATTTTTTTTTGTGCGGTCCAAGACTTTTGGGTCTTGGGCCTAAGTGTTCCCAAACATGTTTTCACCTATACTTAGCCATACGTCACCCTCAAATCATCCTAAACATTCCCCAATACTCATTAAAACACTTAGACATATTTTTCACTTCTAAATTCAAGTCTCAAAACCCTCATTGGGAAATAAGGATTTCATTCAAGCTCCAAGCTCCTATTTTTAATCTTCACCAAGAGTTTCTCCAAAGCTAAGGTGTGTGGATTTTTTTATGGGTTCCTTTCACCCATGATACCAAGCCTCCTTTTACTCAAATTGCATAATTTAAAGTTGATTTATAAATGGGTCTTGCTTATTATGAAGCTCATTGCACACTATGTTAAAGCTATGTAAAGTGGTGACTTATTTTTTATGTTTTGAGCCATAAATCTTGAATCTATTGTAAGGGGCTTTGATGTATATTGCTTGCGGATGTTGCATGTTGTTGATTGATGGTTTTATAATGGATTTTCTTGCATGATTTCATCTCTATATTTCATGGTTTTATACTAGCATTACACACCCTCTCAGTGTTTAATAACATATCTGGATGTGGTTTCTTGAGGAATTGAAGGTCCAAAGCATGAGATATGATATGAGTGATGTTATGATGATGAAATGAGGTTATTTATATGATATAATCTATATAAAGTGTTGTATTAAACCATGCCCAGTCCGGGGTGAGGGGGAGGGGGGGGACTAAGAGCCAGGATAACCTAGATGGGGGTTTGTACTCATCAACCTAGTGAAGGGATTATACTTCTCCTCTGGGGTGATGGGTGTCATCATCAAAAACCTAGATGGGGGTTTGTGCTCATTAACCTAGTGAAGGGTTTGTACTTCTCCAACAGGGTGATGGGGTGGCATCGTCGCCAATCTAGTGAAGGGTTTGTACTTCTCCACCGGGGTTATGGGGTGACATCATCACCAACCTAGTGAAGAGTTTGTACTTCTCCACCGGGGTGATGGGGTAGCATCATCACCAACCTACCAAGGGGTTTGTATTTTGGAACTCTAGTTTGGTCTCTTCTACACATATGATATCCTATATGAGCATGAGTTACTTAAGCATGTTTTACTTATTAATTGGTCATACATGCCATATTATTATATTATGCCTATTGCCTATTGTTATGCATTTTGACTATGATGCCTACTTCTTGTTGCATTGCATCCTACATACTTAGTACATTCAAACGTACTAATGTATACTCTTGCCTACATGATATCACCATGTAGGAACCGAAGTCCAAGTTGATCATCCTCTTCCTCCACGTGGCTAATTCGGTGCTACTCAAGCTAGTTGGTGGGTCCTCCACTTCGGGGACCCTGGTTTATGTTTTTTTTATTATGTATTGAGATACTCTTCTTTATGTTCTATTTTGACCACTAGGTTGAGCCTAGTTGCTTTGTCTTGGCCCCAGCTCCTGTCTATGTAGTAGAGGTGTTATTGGACATGCTATGTATCTATGTTATGAGCGTTGAATCTTTTGTCTCTTGATTATAATGTTATGCAAGCTTTCTCATTCGTCCCAATTTTCCTTGTTTATGCTTCTTCCGTTGTTTTACATTGCTTCCGCAACCAAGGATGTGGACTGATATGCTAAAAGGCTTGTTTGGGGTTCCTTTGAGTTCCCCATTCACCAGTCACGTCTAGGACCTAGGTTTGGGTTGTCACAGTGAGGTTTTCACGCCCCAAGCATGACGCGTAGGGGCACGCCTCAGTGTTAAAAATGCTCAGTTTTGTTGAGTTGGTCCAAGGCTTATGGGTCTTGGGCCTAAACCTCCCCATACGAGAAAATACTTATACTTAGCCTTATTTCACCCTCATTTCATTCAAGACATTCCTAAATACTCTCTCAAATACTTAGAAAACATTTCACCTACAAATTTCAAGTCCCAAAACTCATCTGGATCTTAAGGTTCTTATTCAACCTTCAAGTCTCTATCTCCAATCTTCTTCAAGGATTCTCGAAGGTCAAGGCATCTGGATTTCTTTCACCCATGGTACCCAAGCTTTATTTTACCTAAAATTGCATGATTTAAAGTTGATTTACTAATGAGTCTTATCTATTATGAATTTCAGTGCACACTATGTTAGTGTTTCATGAAATTGTGATTGTTTTAGCATGTTTTGAGTAATGAATCTAAGATCTATTGTGAGGTTTGATGAAAGATTTTAATGCATATTGCTTGAGGGTGTTACCTAGTATCTATTTATGGATTCTTATTGAATTTTCTAGCATGAATCCACTCTTGAATTGCATGGTTTTATACTAGCACTACACACCCGCCAAGTGTTTGATAAAATGTCCGATTGATGTATTTTGAGGAATTGAAGGTCTAATGCACGTCTTATGAGTTAAATGACTTTTATAATGATGAAAGGAATGTTTGTATATGATATTACCTCTATTGTGTTGCGAATTGACCAAGCCTCACTCGGGGAGTTATAGGCCTGGGTAACCTTGTTGAGGGGTTTGTACCTCAATCACCTCGCTTGGGAGCTGGTAGGCCCTTGCAAACATGTCGAGGAGTTTGTAACTTGATAACCTTGTTGGGGGGTTTGTACCTCATCAACCTTTTTGAGGGGTTTGTACCTCATCAACTATGTTGAGGGGTTTGTACCTCATCAACTGATTGAGGGGTTCGTACATCATTCGCCTCATTAAGGCAGTGGTAGGCCTTGGATATTCACTAATTATGGTCACTCCTTAAACTTGTATTATGTTCTTTATAAGCATGATTTACTACAAGCATCTTTCATGTATGCCATATTGTTATATGCTACTCATTGCCTATGTTTATGCATTTCGATTATGTTACTTATCTCTTGTTCTATTGCATCCTACATATTTAGTACTTTCAAATGTACTAACGCGTACTCTATGCCTACATGATGTCACCATGTAGTAACCAGATTCCCTCTTGAGAAACCTCCTCCACGTGGCTAGTACGATATCTCCCAAGCTTGTTGGTGAGTCCTCCATTGCGAGGACGATGTTTATAATCTCATGCTATGTTCTAAGACTATCTTTCTTTAATATACATATTGACTATGAGAGTGAGCCCGGTTGCTTGTCTTGGGCCCCGCTAAGTTCTATGGATAGAGGTGTTGTTGGACATATTATGTATCTATGTTATGAGCCTTGACTCTCTTGTTCTTGATATTTATGTTATGAAGTTTCCCCTTAGTCCCTTTTGCCTTTATTTCTAATCTCTTATGTCATTTACTTGCTTTCGCAACCCATGATGTGTAATGATATGTTAAGAGGCTTGCTTGGGGTCCCTTCTGGTTTCCTATGCGCCATGTCACGTCTAGGCCCTAGGCTTGGGTTGTGACAAACTTGGTATTAGAGCACTAGGTTGTTAGGTCCTCGGCGTCCAACACACTGCGTCGATTAGAGTCTTATTTATGTTTGTGAAGCACACCACGACTATGAATAGGAGGCTATGTGGTATTCTAGGAAATGTTTCGCTTCTTCATGATCCACGTCGTGCGATTGCGTTAGGTCCCCTAGGGCGTTTTGCTAATCCCTAACTGTTACATTTCAGGACATGTCTCAAGCTACACAGGACAGTAATATATTATATGCAGAGGTTCGCAATGCTCTATGGGTATTGTCCAAAGCGGTGACAAAATTGAAAACTCATCTCAATCAACAAGTGAGTGCTCCCAAGACTTCAAATGGTAAGAGAAGGGGTAATGAGGCCAAGAGGGTCCGTCTTGAAGGAAAGTTCCAAAGTCTCAAAGATAGGGGTGATGCTATGTGTCTAACATGTGGTAAGGTGCATAGAGGCCCATGTTTGAGGGGCACCAATGCTTGCTTTGGTTGTGGTGAAGAAGGGCATAAAAGGAGGGATTATCCTTGTAAACGAAATAAGAGTAAAAGGGGTGATGATGGGGTGACTCGTCTTAGATGCATAAAATGTTGGAGGAATCATAGTGGTGCATGTTGGAGGAACACAGGTGCATGCTTTGGGTGTGGTGAGATGGCCCACAGAATTTCGGATTGCCCACATGCTCACAACAGAGGTAAGGATGGCCAACCACAATGGGAAGGTGGTCATGTTGATCAAGGGGCTCAAGTAGGGGATAAGGTGCCCGATGTTGCTACCGTTATGTTGAAATTTCATTTGGTTTTTATGTGTATGCATTGATAGGCCCGGGTGCCACTATCTCTTTCAATATCTTTTTCATTATTCTTCCTTATTGCTAGTGGGCTTAAAGGGTGCCCGAGTTATTGTGTGAACGCTTGAAGTCTACCCCCTTTGTTGAATCTATTATTGTTAGAAGGCTCATAGGCATTGTTCTGTGTCCATATTGAATTAAGTCATGCCTTGCGACTTGTTGGGTTTGATGTTGTGGATTTTGATGTCATACTTGGGATGGATTTAGTTGCATGCTTATTGTGTTTCCATTGATTATAGGGCCCGTAGAGTTAGATTCCAATTCCTAATAAACCTGTCTTTGAGTGGGGGCTTGTAATATGGTTGTGAAGGGGTAAGTCCATTTCTTTTCTTAAGGTACAATTGATCTCTAAGTGTTGCGTTTATAATCTTGTAAGAATTAGGGGTGTTGAATCTAAAGTCACTTCTATTGAGTTGTTTCCGGGGATCAATGAGTTAGTGAATGTCATTTCCAATATTTTGAATTTGGGGTGGTGCCTTTTGGTTTGACTTAAGCACCAGTTATGTCTATAGGTCTCATCAATAGGGTCTTTAAACCCTATCTTGATTTTTTTAATGTGGTCTTCATTGATGATATTTTGATTTATTCTCATAGTTAGGAGGAAGATGTGACTCATTTGAGGATAGTGTTGCAAAGATTGAGGGAAGAAAAGTTGTACGCTAAATATGAGAAGTGTGAATTTTAGTTGAAATAAGTTGCCTTTCTAGGTCATGTGGTGTCGGGGGATGGTATTAAGGTGGATCCTAAAAAGACGGATGTGATAAGGAATTGGCCTAGACCACTGGCCTCGTCGAACGTTAGAAGTTTCTTGGGCATAGCAGGTTACTATCAGAGGTTTGTGAATGGGTTCTCTTTTATTGCTTCTCCCATGACTAAATTGACCCAAAAGAAGGCTAAGTATGTGTGGACCGATGAGTGTGAGAAGAGCTTCCAAACCTTGAAAGATGAGCTTGTGCTTGCTACTGCTTTGTCACTACCGGAAAGGCTAGATGGGTTTGTTGTGTATTGTGATGCTTCTAGAGTTGGTTTGGGTTGTGTTCTAATGTAAAATGGTAAGTTCATAGCCTGTGCTTCTAGGCAACTCAAAGTGCATGAAAAGAATTATCCTACCCATGGTATTGAACGAGTCGTCATGGTATTTGCATTATAGATGTGGCGTCATTATTTGTATGGGGTGCATGTTGATGTGTTCACCGATCAAAAGAGTCTCCAATATGTGTTCATTCAAAAGGATCTCAACTTGAGACAAAGAAGGTGGTTGGAACTTCTTAAGGATTATGATATGAGTGTGCATTATCATCCCGGTAAGGCTAATGTTATGGCGAATGCTTTGAGTAGGGTGTCGATGGGTAGCCTAGCTCATGTTGATGATGGTGGCAAAGGGTTGGCTATGCAGGTCCACCGGTTTGATAGATTGGGGCTGGAAGAAGCTGATAATGGCGGGTGTTATTGTTATTGATGGTTCTAAATCTTCATTGGTTGAGGAGGTTAAAGCTAAGCAAGATCTTGACCCTACTTTGTTGGAATTAAGGGCATTGGTAAAAGATGGTAAGGTGGAGGTTTTCTCCCAAGGGGGAAGATAGTGCCCTTAGGTACCAAGATAGGTTTTGTGTACCTTGTGTTGATGACTTAATGGAAAAGATTCTGGATGAGGCTGATGGTTCTTCCTATTCTATTCACCCTAGTTCTACTAAGATGTATAGAGATTTAAGAGAGGTGTATTGGTGGGGAGGTATGAAGAAAGACGTTGCCAAATTTGTATCCGGTTGTCATAGTTGCCAACAAGTCATAGCTGAACATTAAAGGGCCGGTGGCCTAGCCCAATACACAGAGATTCCTACTTGGAAGTGGGAAGAAAATAATAAGGTTTTTGTGGTTGGGTTGCCAAATACTAGAGAGGGTTTTGACTCCATTTGGGTTATGGTTGTTAGAATGATAAAATCAGCTCATTTCCTACCGATTAAGACTACATATGGGCCTGAAGATTATGCTAAATTGTACATTCATGAGATGGTAAGATTGCGTGGGGTGCCCTTGTCTATCATATCGGATCGTGGTGCTCAATTTACTTCACACTTTTGGAGGTCCTTCCAAAGAGGTCTTGGTACAAGAGTTAAACTTACTATGTCCTTCCACCCTCAAATGGATAACCAAGCCGAACGAACTATCCAAACACTTGAGGACATGCTTAGGGCTTGTGTATTGGAGCTTAAGGGCAGTTGGGATGATCATCTTCCAGTGATTGAGTTTGCATATAATAATAGCTACCATTCTAGTATAAGTATGGCCCCTTTTGAGGCCCTCTATGGTAGACGTTGTAGATTAGTATATCACCAGTTGGGTGCTTTGAAGTAGGAGGGGTGGCTTTGGTCAATCTGGATCTGGTTATGGAGGCTCTTGAAAAGGTAAGGACGATTAGAGGAAGTTTGGAAAGATCCCAAAGTCGTCAAAAATCCTATGCCGATGTGAGTAGGGGAGACCTTGAATTTAAAGTTGGTGATTGGATCTATTTGATGGTTTAACCATGAAGGGTGTTGTTCATTTTGGTAAAAAGGGTTAGTTAAACTCGAGATATGTGCTTCCTTATAGAGTGTTGAAGAAGATTGGTAAGGCTGCATACGAATTGGAATTGCATATGAATAGGGATATAGTTCATCCAGCTCTTCATGCATCTAGGTTGAGGAGATGTGTTGTTGACTCAAGTGTGATAGAACATTTGATGTTGTGGAGGAGTTGGCTTGGGAGAGAATCCCAAAAGAGATATTAGATGGATGAATAAGAAAAGTTGATTAATAAGGATGTAGTATTCATCAAGACCCTTTGGAAGAATCGTCAAGTCGATAGTTTCTCTCGGGGAGCCGAAGCAGGCAAGGAGGAGAGATATCCAAACTTCTTTCACTCTATTCAAGCTTTTGATGACACGTCAAGTCCTTTTCTTTTATGATTCTCAATCTTATGTTTCATCCCCTATGTTATTTGCAGGCATTCATGTTTATGTTGACAAGTTCATGATGATTTTGACACTTTTGTCGAGATTTTGAAAATAGTACTTTAAATGTGTTGTTGCATTCTTGTTGGGGGCTGATTTCTTCATGATTTCTCTTGTCATGTACATTTTGCTGACATTCGGAGAAGAATATTCCCAAGGAGAGATATGGAAATGACCCCAAATAGTACCTGAAGATGTGCCTGGGAAGTGCCCGAAATCGTAATTTCCATATATCTCAAAATCTGTGCGTGATTTCAAATATATGACTTCTTATTCTTGTTCGGGGGCAAAAAAATTGAGTGAGAAATGGGTCCAACTCTGATTTTGGAGCAACCATAACGAATTTCAAAATTTCAAAGTGGCGAAAAACAGTGAGGTTTTTGAGCCCCAGGCGTGACGCGCTAGGGGCGCGCCTCAGTATTAAAAATGCCCAATTTTGTTGAGTCGGTCCAAGGCTTTTTGATCTCGGGCCTAAACCTCACCATACGCAAAAATACCTATACATAGCCTTATTTCACCCTCATATCATTCAACACATTCTCAAATACTATCTAAAACACTTAGACAACATTTCACCTCCAAATTTCAAGTCCCAAAACTCATCTGAATCTTAAGGTTCTCATTCAATCTTCATCTCTCTATCTCCAATCTTCTTCAAGGATTCTCCAAGGTCAACTTTCATGGGTTCCTTTCACCTATGATACCCATGCTTTCTTTTACTTGAAATTACATAATTTAAAGTTGATTTACTCATGGATCTTATTTATTATGAATTTCACTGGACACTATGTTAGGGTTTTATGAAATTATGATTGTTTTAGCATGTTTTGAGTAATGAATCTAAGATCTATGTGAGGTTTGATGAAAGATTTGATGTATATTTCTTGAGGGTGTTACCTAGTATCTATTGATTGTTTTACATTAAATTTTCTAGCATGAATCTACTCTTGAATTGTATGGTTTTACACTAGCACTATACACCCGCCAAATGTTTGATAAAATATCTGGTTGATGTATTTTAAGGAATTGAAGGTCTAATGCATGTCTTATGAGTAAAATGACTTTATTATGATGATGAAAGGAATGTATGTATATGATGTTATCTCTATAGTATTGGGAATTAACCAAGCCTCACTTGGGGGGTTGTAGGCCCGGGTAACCTTGTTGAGGGGTTTGTACCTTGATCGCATCGCTTGGGAGGTGGTAGGCCCGTGCAACCATGTCGAGGGGTTTGTACCTTGATAACCTTGTTGGGGAGTTTGTACCTCATAAACCTTATGGAGGGGTTTGTACCTCATCAACCATGTTGAGGGGTTTGTACCTCATCAACCGATTGAGGGGTTCGTAACTCATTCGCCTCTCCAAGGGGGTGGTAGGCCTTGGATATTCACTAATAGTGGTCACTCCTTATACATGTATTATGTTCTTTATAAGCATGGTTTACTATAAGCATCTCTCATGCATGCCATATTGTTATATGCTACTCATTGCCTATGCTTATGCATTTCAGTTATGTTACTGATCTCTTGTTGTATTGCATCTTACACACTTAGTACATTCAAACGTACTAATGCATAATCTATACCTACATGATTTCACCATTTAGGAACCAGAGTCCCTCTTGAACAACCTCCTCCATGTGGCTAGTACGATTTCTCCCAAGCTTGTTGGTGAGTCCTCCATTCCGGGGACGATGTTTATGATCTCATGCTATGTTCTAAGACTATATTTCTTTTATGTATGTATTGAGTATGAGGGTGAGCCCGGTTGCTTGTCTTATCCCCAACTAAGTTCTATGGATAGAGATATTGTTGGACATGTTATGTATCTATGTTATGAGCCTTGAGTCTCTTGTTCTTGATATTTATGTTATGAAGCTTCCCCTTAGTCCCTTTTGCCCTTATTTCTAATCTATTATGTCATTTACTTCTTTCGCGACCAATGATATGTAATGATATGTTAAAAGGCTTGCTTAGGGTCCCTTCAGGGTCCCCATGCACCATGTCACGTCTAGGCCCTAGGCTTATTTTTATATAATTAAAAAAATCAAATAAAATTTAGTTATATAAAATAAAAAAGTTATAAGTTCTAGGAATATCACTTTTATAGTTATGTAATTCTAACAAATAAACCATCTGGTCAGTAATGTATGTTGCCTTGTGATCTACCAGCAACACTGAAACTTCTTCTATTAGGCCATAGAAAGGAACTTCCATTTGATTAATTTGTCCTTTCAATGGTCTGTGGATTTTCTTCTTCAAATATAACAAAAAGGGGATGTAAGAAACTAATTCATTGTATAGAAAGTTGAACGTTTTGGTGGAATAATTAATTATTTTGATAGATTTATTATTGAAGTTCTAAAGTAAAATTCACTTGCCCTTAAAAGACTCTTTTTAAAGTATCCTTTACTTGGTAATGAGCATGTTTAGAGTAGACCATATAAATAATTTTAATTTATTTAAATATCTTGATAGTCCTTCAAACTTGATATAATTTATGAATTAGACACTTAAACTTATTTAGTTACCAGGTAAACACCACATATATGCGTCTCATGGACACCTAATGCTAACATAGCAAATTTGTAGGTATTACACTCCACATTTGCACATTTAAAAGATCACATTAATCAATTTCCCTTTTTCCCTCTCAAAATTTTCAATGTCTTTCTTTTATCATTTTAGTTGAAAATATTAGCCAAGTAAAATTTATCTCATTAAGAAGGTGAAGTGATCGTAAGTTATAACTCTAGTTTGATCCATAATACTTGAGTTATATATAAAACAACTTATAAATTATGTCATGTTAATTAACTCATTATTTAGGTCAATTAAAATTACAAATATTGCAAATGTTTGAGTTATTATACTAGTGAATCACAATAAAAACTATTTCTTAGAAAATTTGAATTTGTGGTCAACATTAATTCTCTAATAATCAAATTGTATAATTGCTGAGTTCATTAGCTATTTCCTATTAATATAAAAATGTAACATTGATTATTGAATATGATTTAAGGTTATTGAGGATTAGATTACAATTATTAAGTATTAATAATTACATTTTTTGAAACTCATCTAACACTTAAGGTTAGTTTTATTTGGCTAAAGATTTTTCACACATACCCATAGTATTGATATTTCCACGGTTCAGATGACGAATTACATGGCTTCAAGTAGTGGTTAATGGGTTTGGATTTAGGCCTCATTCGTTTTCGTTTGGATAAATCAACCCAGAGATACTTCTAATATGGTGCAAAATAATGTGTTTTAGTCAAATTTGCATTATATTTTCAAAAGGTCTCACACTGTTAAGAGATCCTACACCTTGTATATATATTTCCAAATATGGAAACTTTTTCTCACACCCAACATTCTTTCGGACTAACTTCCACATGATCAATCACCATGATCAACAAGTTAATTTTTAAGATTCATTGTGTCTCACCTACATCGGTTGAATATTTTATACAAACTTACCCCACAACTAGCTTCATTTTATATTTGTACATCTCTAATTAAGCTTGTAAAGAAAAGTAATTAATTGAGTCGCATGCCAACATATGCATTTGTCATACTCATCCCATTAAACCTAGACTGAAATACTATTTTCTGTGCTAAATTAACTCAAAACATACTCTTACGATAGTGTGACATGTAAAGTATTCATAGCATTGGATTGAGCTCATTCACGTACCCCACACGTTTTGTTTGAAGTTGAGTTTAGAGCTAATTCTTGATTTGAGTTTGGAGTACATAAATGCGATGTTGAGTTTTCTTACTTTTACTTGCATATTTATGATGTTCACGAGTTAAGTAGATGATTGCGATGTGTATTCATGCATTGCATAAACCCTAATTGAATCGATGATCATGATATCCCATGCATACGTAGATGTTGAGATAAATGATTTTTCATGCAATAAATAAAGAATCCTTTCCGATTGAAATATTACATGTTTTTAATGAGTTTGATGAGAATTGAGCACTGAGATAAATGATGTATTGAGCAAGACATTTTAAAGATGATGTAAGTGGTGTTTTGAAATATAACGATTGATGAAAGATGATGACGATGTTTAAATTAAAGTCTAATGAGACTAGATGATGATATTAATATGAGCACATATTTTAGGAGTAGTATTGAGTATTGATTTGGGTAAGAGTATAACTAACTCAAACCCAATAAACTAAATAGCCAAAGTAGGATGGAGGTCTAGCCCCTTTTGTCCAAAAAGAGGACTTTGATGTTTGGATCCATTGATGTTGATGTCCTTTACCCCGACAAGGTAATGGATAGAGATGGCAACGACATCACTTCATTGTATCATCACTAACTCATAAGTGATAGTTGTTAGTTAGAGAAACTACAAATGAGGAAAAAAATTACGATCTTTCATGATATTGCATATTCATATTTTTAACTGATGAAATCATTGTTATTTCAACCTTGCATATCATATTGATTTTAAGTAGAGTTCTGACTTGAATCTTTCTGAGCTGAATTGATGATAAGTCTTTGTAATGACCCTCTAGGACATTTCTATGGTTCTGCGAATATTTAATGAGTTTAACATTTGCCTATTAACTGTTGGCTAGTTCTAATTTATTGACATTGATTGTTAATTCGTTGGGTGAATCGTTTGACAATTATGTAGCTTTTCGAGTTAAACAAGAGATTATGACTATAAAATGAATTTTGGGTAAATTCCTCGTAAATGACCTCGGAGTGGAATTCTGACCGTTCCATCAGCTCCGAAACGACAGATTTAGGCTAGGAGCATGTTTGGTGTAATTATATCAAGTTCTCCAAATTTAGCCGCCGGGACAGGTCAATAGATAACTTTAGTCGATGTCTTTGGAAAGCATGTCCCATATGAAAATTCTGACCACACCATTGGACTATGAATACTGAGTTTGGTCTAAAAGGACCTTTCGTTCAGTCTTCAGGGCTTTCAGGTATATTTTGGCCCCTTTGGTAAACTTTGATATTGGGAAATGGGACCTATATTGGGATAGAACGACCTCGAATGGGAATTTCAACTATGCCGTTGAGTTCGAAGTGCCGCTTCTGATCAGATTTTGTAACACCCCATAAAATTACCAAAATGCCCCTAAAATACATCATGAGCACAACGCGTCTTCCAAAGCTCTGATAAAAAATTCGAGACCGAATTTACTATCAACGCGGGAAATCGAGTAAGAAAATGGTCTCGACTCAATTTAAAACAAATCAAGTCGAATTATGAAATTGCACTTGAAGTGCAAAAACAGTGGCTTCTCCGCCCCCTCCGCGACGCACCAGGGGCGCGGAGTTATACTTGATATTTTTTTTAGTCGTTGATTTATTCGATGAGAATGAAGTTTTTGAAAAATTTCACAAAATACCCAGGTGCGCCCCCTCCGTGACGTGCACCAATGTACTAAAATTTTACTTTTTTCTCTTTTATTTTGGGAAGGGTACTTTTGTCCTTCCAAATACATTTTGATACCACTTAAACATATTTTAAAGTGTATTTCGTACAAAAAAGGTTTTAAACCCATAATTTTTCTAAGTCTTTGTCACTCTCCAAGTCCCGTTAAGGCGGACCGACACCCATTGCCGATAAGGCTCGGGAGAACCAACCTATATCTATGTATTTTCTATACATTTTATAATGGCTTTCCATATATAACATGCCCTTATGCAAGTAAATAGTGATACAATCAAAAAGAAAATACATGTGACTAGGCCGTTGGGGCCACGACGTTTAAAGTACGAGACATGACCACACTTTAGTTTACATAATCTACAAAGCCTCTAGATCATAGGAAGTATCGAATAACGATCAGGATAGGCCTCGCCTCAAATAACTGTACAATACAAACAATAAACTTTAGACACACACAAAGCTCCGAAACAACTGGAGCTTAGTAACAGCAACTGGATGTCCTGTGCTCCTACTGGAGAGATTTACTAGCACCGGTACCTGCAGCATAAAATGCAGGTCCCTCGGAAGGGACTCAGTATGAGATAATGTACTGAATATGTAAGGCAGCAAATACTATATATGAAATAACAACTCAAATGAAA